>OY728132.1:1404428018-1404662018 GCA_963277665.1 Viscum album | reverse complement strand
GTGTGAATAAGGGGGATGGGTGAGTGCCTTTTTATAGTGGAGGAGTGGCATTCTTGTAATTTTTTGAAAAGGAAATTCCACCCACATTTTCCCATGTAAAGTGGATACAATAATAGAAAAAATTAGATAAAATGAAGGATAGGGTAGAAATATTAACATCTAATGTATTTTAGAAAATTTTATAGGTCATTTTGGACCTTAAGTTTAAGATTTTGTCCTTTGTTGAGCTAATTTCCCACTCAATTGTTGTAATTAACTTTAATCACTTTCACTAATATATTTGGTCAAGAAATAAGTTAAACTTATTAGAAATTATAATAATTATTATTAAAAATATTTAATCTATTTTTACAAATTAAAATCAGATAATTTTCATAAATTAATTTAAAATTAATTTCGTAGATGGGACAAAAATGCAGTTTTTTAAAGTAAAAATGTTTAAAAGTTTGCTAAGTTTTTATATCCAATTTCAAAGTGAAATTTATTAAAATAATATAAATTGGATTAATTTATGTAAAATTGAAATAATATTACTTTAAAACCAATTTAAAATATAATTTAACACTATAAATTATTTACATGAAAAATAGTTTTCAATTAAAATTCAGAATTTTCACTATTCATCAAAAAATGAAACTTCACAAAAAAATACCAAAAATTAACTCTAACATAATTTTGATGTTTCAATTTTAAAAAATGAAGTTTATTTTATCATATTAAATTTATAAAAGTTTCAAAAATCAAATTTAAAATTGGTTCACCATTAAAAGGCTGTAAAACTACCTTTATGAAAATATAGGTTTGTGTGTGTAAAATTGGGTTTGTTCTTATCTTATGCCTATAAAGTCTATTTTATGAATGCAGAAAGTATTATATTGAATATATAATATATAAATTTAATTAATATCATTCACTTATAGCAATTAATTTAAATTATTAAGATAAATCACCTTTTTCAAATAAAAATAGTTAAAAAAATCATTCCCTTTATATTTGTTTATTTTCTATATTCATTTATAATTAATTAGTAACCAATTAATTCAACTATATATTTTCATGAGTTATATAATACTATTAAGAATCTTTAATTTAATGACTATTTTATATATTATTATATTAAATATTGATATTTTTAATAATATATTATTGTTTGGTAAAACTTGGTCTTGCGTGTTATGCATACCATCAAGGAAAGTCAGTCTTGAATGTACCACAAGCTAAACTCGATGTTCCATGTAGATCAATTTAAATTTTATGTTGCATGTAACATAAAATTAACTTGGTATTTCATATAAAGAAATCTACGAACAAAAATTAAATTTATTCTAAAAGGAAAATATTTTAAGTTCTTGGGGTTTTACATAATTCATTATTACTCATATATTAATTGATTATTGTTAAAATTAATATTTGAGTCTTAACCGTTTCTTTTTCTTATGTGATTTGGTTTTCTAGTTCCAGTCCTTGAGTCTTATTCATGGGTTCTTCGCCTCTATAATTTTTATTATAATTTAATACATGTTTTTTCATATATTTCTGAAGTCCCATTTCCATTTTATGGAATTTATGTTGACAGTTCACTGAGAACGTTTAAAAATCCACTTTTTGTGATTATTGAATTAATACAAGAATTTAATTTACTGGTAAAGATAATTTTTAATATTACCACTCCATAATTATTAAAAAATATTAATTTAGTCATTATTAAATATTATTACCATTATTTAAGTTTTATTAATCATTAATGACATAAACATTATAACATCATTCATGCAGGTGGTGAAATCGACCAAAACAATAACATGTTATAATAGTTGAATAAGTAAGAAAATGTTATTATATATTGATAATATAAATTTTATATAATATTAGTGGTTTTAAAAACATGTTTTCAAACTTTTATATCAAATTAAAGCAAAGTTATATGAATAATATATAGGAGAATAATCAAGAAAATGATAATGCTTATGTTGAGAGATTGAATCTCCTCTTGAAGGGCCTCTTGGAAATGAAAGGTTTAAGACTTATTCTTGGGGCCAGAGGTTCCCAAACATGATAGAGTATTGTTAGGGAGAAAATTTGGGTTTTTATTCAAGATTATTTATTAAGAAATGTGTGTGTTGAGGTGGGAGGAGGAGAGACCCTTTTATAGATGATAAGGGTGATATTTTTGTATTATTAATTTCATAACATAAAAAGGGAAAGTCATTTTCAAGAAGAGTGGATATAAATTATCAAAATTTAAAATATAAGATATTTTATTTCTATAATACACTCACACTATCAATTTTAGATAATTTTTTGTGATATTTTGTGGCTTTATACCCTAATTTTACCACTTTTTAACCATTTTAACCTTTACTGAGGTGACTAACTTTTACCATGATAACTTAATTCTAGGGAAAAAATGAAATGGAAATTATTATCTAATATTAATATTATAATCCCAAATATTAAAATCAATTTAAAATATTAAATTTCTAGAGGTGGTAAAAATTAATTTTAATATAAGTACGCATGACGCAACAAAAAATAATTTTTAGAAAACTATATTTTTAAGTATAAAATAAATTTATACATATTTATTACCACATGATAATAATTAAATGATTTTTAGTTTGATTGAATATAAATATAAATTATCTATTTCATTAAAATTAATTAAAATATAATAAGTTTAACTTTTAAGTAAAAACATACAATATACAATAAAATAATGTTTTTAAACATTTTTTTTATTTTTTCCATGAATAATAAATATAGTAATCCTTAAAATTACTTAATTATTTATTTAATGTTTCTCATTTATTTTAAAAATCATTCCTTTAATTTTATAAATTTATTTCATGGGAAATATTCTTCAAAATAATTAATTTAACATAGATGTATGATTTATTAAAACAGTTCCTATAAAACTAATGGTATTTTCCCATGTGAATTAGAACGATTTTATTTTAAAAAAATAATTTATTTCTATAATTTTACTTCATTTAGATTTATTAAAATATATTTAATTATATAATATATAATTAGTCACTTTATTTTGATTTTGTGTGTATCAAAATTTATCTAACACACTGAATCTATTTAAAGGGAAATTTCTACTAAAATCAGGGGGTGTTGTAGAGAGGACCCCATGATCTCCTATGATGTGATAAAACCTTCTCTATAAATACATAGGAAGAACAAAAAAAAGTGATTATAAACTATGTCTTAAAAGTATCATATATTTATAATAGGTGGATCACATCCCTTTAAATGGGATCCCTTTATTCAATGAAGGGAGTCAAGCATTTGCTTCCAACACTTGATAATCAATATACATTATGATAACACATGACTATTTAATATATAACTATTATAAATTTAAAATGATTATGAATATCGATAAATGAACCAACCTATTTATTCATAACCAAATAAAACTATATATAATATGTTTCTTAATCTACTCACCCATATCATAATCCCATCTTATGCTACACTAGAGGCATCACATACCTTATATGATATCATGATATCAAAATCTGTGATATGAATCACTTGAATATCATAGGCTATGACTCAAGCTATATCACACAATATGATATACCAATTTTAGTATATTTCCAATAATCTCACACTTTCAGTAATATCCCATAAGGAATTTATGAAAAAATTTACAACTCGGGCGAATCTATCTAAACTCATTTGGATATGGTTTATCAAATTTTCTTTATTTTGGAACAAAAAATTTGTTTAAAATTTAATCCTTATTATAAGGCCTAACTTTTTGACCCTATGGGCCTTTTTTACTTGAAAAAAAAATTAAATCATAATTTCATAGATGTAAGCAAAGAACAACCTCTATAAAAACATCAATTCTAATCAAGCTATAAAGGGTTCTGGTGTGATATCGATTAAACATACTCCTATCTCTATATGAACATGCACACCACAATATGTAAAATATAAATCATATATAAACCCATATAATCCATTTTACCATGACATAGAGTGATCATTATATAAGGAACATTCCAATATAGTATAATCCAACTCAAGCATTCATGATTCTCTGAAAAATACTAACCATGTAAATTAATACACCACATGTCATTTATATAGAAGATGATCACATCAAATTTCCCTCACCCAAGTAGCTAAGAACATAACATTTCACTTAACTAATCATATCCATGAATTTTCTAAGACCAATTAAATAAATGTTACAAATGTATTTTATCTTTATATGACCAAAAAAACCCCATCTTGGCTGAGCTCCAAATGATGACATGATCAGCACCATTCCCAACCACCCCCTGATTAGCTAAGCCTCAAGGATTTCATAAGAAAGGTATAAAAGTATGAAGTTTATCATGCTAGGTATCTCAATAATATCAGGTAATGAGGATTCATTCCACTGTTGATGTAATAAAAATTATATTAATGAATGATAAATAAATATTTCCTTTATTATAAAATTATGATACATTTTTACAACCATTAAATCAAATCTCTCATGTATTTAACACCAATAGATTCAATATGGACCTCATGTTTTTCTATAATAATGGTTCCATAAATGGATTTGATAAATTATACTATATATACACCCAACAGAACTTTACATCTCTCCTCCAAATATCTCTCAAATGATATGGTACTTTCAAAGGATGTGTTCCCTCCTTTGGTGAGATTAGGGTTACTTGTCTTGAGAAATAACTTCATCTTTTCACAATAAATCTTGATTTATCCCTAAATTATAGGAACTACCAAAATTTTAGAAATTATATTCCTAATCAAAACAATTTCATTCATAAGATATGATACAATGATGTAATCTTCCTCTATTATCGAGTCTTCTATAGTGGCCTATTTGAAAATATTTCAAATGATATCTCTACCAATTAGGAAAAACACATAACCATATTGAGATATCACATCGTCTTTGTTAGATTAGAAACTAGAATAAATTTAACAATTTACACTGAGATTATTCTTACCTACAAAGACCAATATCATATCCTTACTTCTTCTTAAGCACTCAATAATTTTCTTAACAAAAATCCAATGAATATCACCAAGATTGGATTGGTATCTTCTTGTTATTATAAAAGAATAAATGTAAACTAGTAGAGTACAAAATATAAAATATATGATAAATCCTTTGTAGGATACATATAGAATCATATACATCATTTTTAACTCTTTGTAAGGATCCTAAATCTTTGTAATGTTTTTTCTATATAACACTGGTAAATACCCCTTCTTGGAGTGTTCCATGCTAAAACGTTTTAGGACTTTACCAATTTATGTGTTCTAACTCAGTCAAAGAAAACTCTTAAATCTATACCTATAGATATTCATGCCTAGTATATTAGTTGTTTCACCCATTTATTTTTTCGAGACAAATTTTACTAACCACTTATTTACAAAGTCTAAATCTCAGACATCATTTCCATTGAGTTTCATGTCATCCACATACAATATCAGAAATACCACCACACTCCCACAATTTCACTTTTATACACCATAATCATATCTATTTTTTATGAAACCAAAATATTTTATTTCATCATAAAACTGAATATCCCAACCCTAAGAATCTTACTTCAATCTAAAATGGATCACTACAACTTACAAACCTTAAAAGAATCATTTAGAAGTTAAAAAATGTCAAGATATATCATATACATGCCCCTGAATAAATTTCTATTAAGTAAATTGGTTTTTATATTCATTTTATATATCTCATAATTATAATGAGCTACTATGGAAAGAAATATACAAATGGACTTTATCATCACAATAGGTGAAAATGTATTTTCATATTCAATACCCTGATTTTTTATAATAATTTCCACCAAACATGCTTTATAGGTAGAAACTCTAGCATCCATGTTAGTTTTATTGTGAAAAACCAACTTGAATTCTATTATTATCACCTCTTTAGGTGTATTTACCAAGTTCCAAACATGGTTAGTATACATAGAGTCCATTTTAGATTCCATGGATTTTAACCATCTCTTGGAATTAGAACTCTCAATAGAATCTCGATAGGTAGAAGGTTCATCACCATTGAACAATAATTAATCATAAATTTTATAATAAATACATATCTCTTAGGCTCATATAAAATCCTACCATACCTTTAAGGTTCTTGTGTAACCTATGTCAATTCTTTTTCCACAACTTTTTATGGAACTGACTCAACTTTCATCTTAGGAACACTTCCTATTTTTTTGTCTTGAAATTCTCTAAGTTTAACTTTTCTCCCACCAAATCATAAAATTATATATTCTTTCATAAGGAATGTATTAAATTGGGCTAAAAACACCTCTTTCTCAATAGGATTACAAAAATAATATCTCTTACTTTCCTTGGGATACCTAACAAGAAAGAACTTGTCATACTTAGAGTCAATCTTATCAAAATCCAATCATTGTATGAATGATTCAAAAACAAAAATATTTATAAAATACATATAGAGACTTTACCTAGTACATATCTCATATGGTATCTTTATGACTTCTTTAGATGATGCACATTTAAGTAGAAATGTAGTAGTTTTTAGAGAATATCCCAAGAATAAAATTGGAAGGTCACACAGACTCATCATTAATTAAACCAAATCCAACATGGTATGATTCCTTCTCATGGAAAAACCATTCCAAAATCTCTCAAATTATTATAGAATCCTTGGATCAAGTATTTACCATCTTGATTTGATTGGATAATCTTAATACTTTTACCTAGTTTAGTTTTTACTTTTTTTCTAAAAATCTTTAAACTTTTAAAAAGTTTCATACTTAAGTATCATTATAAACACATAAACATATCATATAAAGTCACCAATAAAGGTTTTGATGTAACCTAACCCACCAAGTTCTTGTGTAGTCATTGTTCTATATATATCACTATGTATAAGATCCAATAGTCCACTAGTCGTCTCACATTTTCTACTAAAATGTGTTTTTTCATTTTACTAACAAACAAGATTCATAATTATCTAATGATTCATAATATAATTATTCCAAAAATCCATCTCTATTGATATTATGGATGCATTTTTCATTTATATATCCAAAGAGACAATACCAAAGGTGAGTGGGATTAAAATCAATATTGATCTTATTATTCTGAATGCTATAGATAGGATTATCCATATCCATAATCTATAAACCATTTAACATATTATTTATTCCATAAAAATGTTCATTCATATATATAAAATAATTCTGGTTCTTAATAATGAATGAAAATACCATCTTGATATAAAAATAAAATCTCTATTTATGGGGAGAACATAATAATAGTTTTCCAATTCTAGAAATAATCCACTAGGTAGACATAAATCATAAGTGCCAAACTCAATGCCGAAAAACTTTCTCCATTTCCAACATGTATATCTACTTCACCAATTTTCAATTCCCCCATATCTTTAAGTATGTGTTTATTAGAAAAAATGTGTATTGCATACCTGATATCAAATACCTAAGTGTTATAGTTAGAGAAATTAATATCTATTGTAACATACTCAATTTATTTTGGTGTATGAGATGTTTCAAGTTTATTATTTCTCCTTTATATTTTAATTATTATCTATTATGGGATATTTATAGGTTAGTTTTAAGTGTCTAAGGGTCCAAGTTTTTAATGTGGAAGATTTTATGAAGGGATAAGTCATGTGGTGGACATAAGGATACCATAGACTAGATGGTGGAACCCACTAGTGAGAAGGTGGGATTTCAGTAGGTCTATAAGGTACTACAGACCCCACTGGCTAGCTGGTGGAACCCACTGGCCAGCCAAAAGGCCTCCAATAGGTCTTTAGGGTTCCATAGACCCCACTGGCCATCCTGTATCACTAGTAGAACCTAAGTGGTTCTCCCCAACACACTGTAAACTGGTGGTGCCACCCACTAGCCTCTGAGTCCCACCTAGTAGCTTATATTCCCAGTTTGAGGGTACAATTAATACAGCCCATGGGTTTTTAATAACACTCATTTTGACCTCATTTATTTATAAATTCTAAAATTTAAGTCCATATTATGAATTTTAGATCTCTCCCCTTGCATGAAGACTCTCCTATTATTCTCATATTTACACTCCAAGATTTGACCGATTTTATGATTCTAGAATGGTGATATTTCTTTAGATCTATTACAAATAATTTTCCTCTTTTATATATGATCATAGATCTATGATGGATTTGTGGTTTCTATGATGATTTGATGATTATTTCTCCCTTTCTTTGTAGAACAGTGAATAATCTAGCGAGTTGATGTCATTCCTTTTCCAAATCAAGATCCACCATGGAATACAAGTGTTCCACATGTAAGTGTTATTGAATCATCATCCAATACCTCTTATTGATTATAGATTTATGATAAAACCTTAATTCATTGATTATTCTTAGTATATTGGTGGAGGAGTCAACATGTTAATGATAACCCCCTTGACCATAGATAGAATTATCAAGAATAGTGGATGTTTCTAAGTAATTCATCACAAATTGACCATCTTGATACTCTTATCTTCTTGATTATCATATTGAATATATTTTTGTTGATAGATTGATGTTAAATCAATGCTCATTATATAAACCCATGTCTCCCATATAAAATTGGTGAGGAATTCATGATCCATTTTTAAATTGACAATTTATCAGGTAAATTAGTGACCCCTCCTTCAATATACCTTGGAATTGGTTTCACTGATGGAATATTTTGGTCAGGTTATTCTAGATACATTTTTATTGACATAAAATCTTCTTTATTCTCTATTATACACCCCTTTCTTAACAAACTATAATCTTAGTTAGAAATTCCTTAATGTGTGATCTCATTCTCCAATGGTGTGTGAAATTTTAGGTATTCAATTCTTGATGAAATTTGATTTTATTCATCGATAAACTTGAGGTAGTAAGTTCCTTATCATTTGAATCCCTTGTATACTCTTGATTACTTGATTCATTATGTGTTGTAATGGATCATTTTTCTTGATTGATAATGATTTCTTGTGGGTATGTGCATTTTTTTGATACCCATATATGATCCTTGTTCCATAAGTATTGTT
Organism: Viscum album; assembly: GCA_963277665.1. Classification (NCBI taxonomy): domain Eukaryota; kingdom Viridiplantae; phylum Streptophyta; class Magnoliopsida; order Santalales; family Viscaceae; genus Viscum; species Viscum album. The sequence goes on along the minus strand of OY728132.1, from coordinate 1,404,652,958 downwards.
AGAGTATCTTGTTACCATGTTTGATATTGATCAAACATTGTTATATATTTTCTACTATATGCTCATCATGACATTATATTCTTATCTTATTATACTCTTCCTTGTTATGTGTGTTACCATGTCATCAAAGGTTATTCTTGGAATTCATGACAAGTGACTGTCATGGTATGACATATAGGGGGAGTGAGAATGACATGAAATGATGATGATGGTAAAACCTTTAATAGGGTAGGATCATGGTATCCATGTGACCCAGTACAGAACTCGATGCCTCCCAGATACTGAGTAGACTTGCCGAAACTCAATGCCTTATAGATACCAAGTACATGATCACTAGTTGGCCTTGTGGAATGAATCAAGACTTTATTCCTTGAGGATATCAAGTATCATATCAATAGCCTCGTGGATAGTTATTGATTACTTCCTAAATCTTTATCATCCTTTCACCATGGAGCTAAAGTAGGTATGACCAAGGATTGTGGTGTCTTGGTTAGCACACAGGTGCTCGATATATGATTTTTATGTTTTCTTGTGAAATTATTATTATTATCATGGAATAAATTTATTATATATATTCACTTTTGTTAAGGATTCCTTGGTGGTGTCTTACAAGGTTTTATATATAGACCTTGAAAGGGAATCTTGATTCATGTGCACAATTCATGTATAGGGACCCATGCAATGGTAAGGGGCTCATGGAGGACAACTAAGTCATGGATCATGGAGCTGATGGAAGGACTGAGATAGAATCCATATGATTCTATAGAGTTTTTTATTTATTATTTTATCTCACTATTACTCTGGTTTGGATTTCCATATAGAGAGATCATTTATTTATTTATTGTATGACATGTATACCATTTGACATTATATTTCATTCACATTGTTTACTATGAGTTATATTTTATTATTTATATTATTGGTGTGAGGATATGATACTGAGGGTATAGTCTCACTACTAATAGTGTTTAGAACCACACTTCTAGTTGCTATCCTCTTGCATATGGGGAGGCACACATGAGGTTATGTGACTCTAGGTTGCACCCAGTGGTTTAGTTTGGATCATTATATATATAACATTAACATTTATATGCTCATAATGATTATATTTTATAACACTTCTCAACCTTAAATACCAATCTATAATAGTTTTATAGGTCATACCTATAATAACCTGCTAATTATCATTGGCTTGAGAGCACAATGAGTCATTACTTAGCCTTAAGCGACATTCCCAAGATGCCAAAGGCTAGAAATAAATGCCGAAGGGTTTCAAAAAAAAGTGGGGTATGATTCATCCTTTAATAAAAATACAATAAACCAACAAACCATAACCAAACCATTTACTAAATTATGCATGAACGAAAGAAATAAAACTAAACAACTTCATGTATCTCAAAACCATATCAAAGTGTGAAAAAGCGGAAGACCAAACTAGTATCAAAGTAAACAGTAGATAAACAACTCAAGACTCTCAAGAGGCCACAAGACTCCATGTTCCATAATCTCCAAGCTCTACAATCACCGAGAAACCCAAATATCATGAGGTAGTGCTAAAAATGTGGGAAACGTTACCTTTTCCCCTATCCTAGAAGATAACATCTGCAAAAGCACCAAAGTTCCAAAGCAGGGGTGAGTATAAAACTCAGTAGTTTTTTTCCAATTACTTCCTTACTCACACCACTAGGGTAGAAAATTTATCCACATTTATATAAAATAGTTTATATAAAATGATTTCTAAAAACAGTTTATATTAAAATATAAAATGAATCCATAACAAATAGTTTTCTAAGGAAAGCACATAAAAAATCATTTAAGTCATTTAACATTCTATTTTGTGAAACCATTCCACATATCAACACAACTAACCATGCATGAAACCTAGAAGAGGGGGAAATCCCCAACCCTTATCCATCCCAACCATGATGGGGGATACTTCTTACCCTTATCCGACCCAAATGCATATGAATGTTTGACGGGGGAGATCCCTAATCCCTATCCATACCAACCATGATGGGGGAGAATCCTGAACCTTATATATCCTGAATGTAATATGAATGTTTTATAGGGGGGATCCCTAACCCTTATCCATCCCAAAAAATTATTGGGGAGACTCCTAACCCAGATCCGTCCCGAATGCCATATGAACACACGCCACCATTATTCCATTACACCAAAGCCAAAACCAACATGTCATCCACTTCAATAAAACAGTTATTTTATTGAAAAAATTATAATAAAACAATATTATATTATTCTATAAAATTACCATTTAAATTCCCCATTTAAAACTAAGAATAAAAGAAATTTAATCAAAACCCTAATGTTTCCAAAATTTCACCCTTTACCAAACCTTTGGTAAATAAGATTTCTAATGATTTTTCAATAGAAAAATCAAAACCAATTTCACAAAATCAATGAATTTGAAATAATTTCAATCATTTCTATAAATTGAAGTCAATAATGAAGCCACCTACCTCAATGGTTTTGATGAAAACCACAACGAATGAAGAATGCATAAGAAAACCGGGTCGATTCTCCAAAAACCCATCTTATATCTCTTCTCCTACCAAGAAAAAAGCCAAATATCATCATATTTGGCATCTAAAAATCTAGATCTACCTGTAATGGATGTAGATTTGAGAAACTAAGAGAAGAAGATATGTAGATCTAGGTAGATCTAAGAAACTGATCAAGAACGACGGGGAACGATCACATACCTCAAGAATCCAGCTTTGATTCACCAAGGTAAGCCTTAAGATCGCCTTTGGATCAATGGGAGAACCTTATTTGGAATTAGTAGAAGAAAAATACCGATTTAAGGCTGGTTTGGGGAAAAAAGAGGGAGTTATATAAAAAAAAAGTGAGATCCTATTTTTAAGGATCTCACTTTGACTCTGCACATGGTTTTGCCGCACGGTTAAGAAAACCGTGCGCTAACCGTGTGGTAGACACTACCCAAATAGATTCCCCTTGCATGGTCTCACAAAATATGCTCTAACTGTGCTAGAGATACTACCTCAAGAGGACCACTGGACATAGTTCGGCTGCACTATTAGGAAAACCGTGTGCCACCCATGCGACCTTCACTTAGCCCCCAAAAAACTCTTCCAAAGTTCTCCCAAATCTCCCATCCATAACCCTTACACATTATAACCATAAAAAGAATCAATTAAGGGTTACATACCAGAAAATGGGGGTACTACATTCTTCCCACCATTGGTTTTATCATCCTTAGAAAGTATAAAACATTTGCTGCCTTGAAAGAGTTCTGAACACTGCTATTTTATTTCCTTCTCATGTTCCCAAGTCTCTTCCTGAATCAGACCATGCCACCATAAAACCCACACTAGACCGATTATTTTTTCACCCAAGACTTTCTATTACCTATACACAATCTATACTAGTATATGTATCAATGAAGCATCTGGATCTAGGTCGACGTGATCCCATTTGATGACATGGTTAGGATTGGGCTGAAACTTTTTCAACTGAGATACATAGAACACATTATGCACTGAACTGAACCTTGGTGGTAATTCCAACCAATATGCCACCTCTATAACCCATTAAAATATCTCAAAATGGCCAATGTATCTAGGGGATAACTTTCCCTGCTTCCCAAAATGACGATGTCCAAGCCTTAGAGATATCCTCAAGAAGCCATGATCACCCACAACTAACAATAATGGTCTTAGGCGAGGATCTTCATATGATTTCTGATGACTCTGAGCCATCTCCATCCTCTTTATAATCAAATGGATCTTCTCTGTTGTTTCTTGAATAAGGATCATCAAAACTAGTGAAGTTTCACCTATTTCTACCCAGCATAGTGGAGAACGATAAGGACGCCCATACAATGCTTCAAACAAAGCCATATGTATCATGGCCTGATAGTTGTTATTGCACAAGAACTCCACGAAGGGTAAGTTCTCCTCCCATGAGACACCAAAATACATTACAGAAGCCCACAACATGTCTTCCAAAGTTTTTATCGTCTGATCAGACTACCCATCCATCTGAGGATGATACACCATACTCATTATCAACTGACTCCCAAGGGCTTTTTGTAAGGATTTTCAGAAATGAGATGTGAACCTTAGATCTCTATTTAAGACGATTGAAACCGGTATTCCATGCCTCTTTACCCCTTCTTAGATATATATTTTTGATATATTCTATACCTTATGAGTTTCCCGAATAGGGATGAAATGGGCCGACTTGGTAAATCGATCCACTATCACCCATATGGCATCATGTTTCTGAACCATTCTTGGAAGAGCTGTAAAAAAATTCATTGTTATCTGCTCCCATTTCCACACTGGGATAGGTAAAGACTGTAAAATTCCCACTGGTCTCTAATGATCTGATTTAACCTACTGACAAGTTAAGAACCATGAGATGAACTCAACAACCTTCCTTTTTTATGCTGCCTCACCAAAACTACGCCTTTAATGCCCTATACATCTTTTGTGTACCTGGATGTAAAGCTCATCTCGAATAGTGTTAAGCATGAAGGAGTTGTTCCTGAAAATCCACAGGTACAACCATCCGATATCTAAAACACAAAAATGAATTCCCATCATGTTTCCAGCCCTCAATAGTCTCCCCATCATTGAGTTTTGAACTCATAACCAGAAATTCTACATCAGATGTTTGTGCCTCTTTGAACATATTTACCAAATCAAGAATATGAATAGTTTAAAAGAAAACCACAATATCACCTCGGTCTTTATATTCTAAATACATGTTGATTAGGAATGACATCAACTTCAATTTGTCTAAAGCTTCTTTTTCCAACTGATCATATTAATTTCTACTCAATGCATCCGCCATTGAATTCCATTTTACTGGTGTATATATCAAGTCAAAGTCAAACATCTGGAGATACTCCATCCATATCCTTTAACTTAGATTCAAATCTCACTGTGATAAAATATGTTTCAAGATTTTTTGGTCTATAAACACAGTGAATTTCTCACCAAAGAGATAATGTCGCCAAGTATTCAAAGCATGGATGACTGTAGCTAACTCCAAATCATATGTTGGGTAATTATTCTCATGCACCCTCAACTGCCTTGAACCATAAGCTACCACATGGTCTCCTTGCATGAGAACACATCCCAACCCTGATCCCAAAGCATCATAGTACACAACATACCCTTATCCTGATTCTAGAAAAATCAAGATAGGTGATGCTGTAATCTGAACTTTCAGCTCTTGGAAAGACTTATGGAACTCCTCTGTCCATTGAAATGGAGCATTATTCTTTATCAGAGCTATCATTGGAGAATCTAGTCATGAGAAATCATGTAAAAAGCATTGTTAGTAACTAGCTAAACCAAGAAAAATTCGTATCTCAATCACATTCTTCAGTGGTTTCCATGAGATAACAACTTCTATCTTTTTAAGATCAACAGAAACACCTTTTTCAGAAATTTCATGGCTGAGAAAACATAATTCCTGTATCCAAAAATCACACTTTGATAATTTGGAAAATAAACGGTGATCTCTCATGATTTGTAACACTATTTCCAGGTGTTCCTCATGGTCAGCCCTTATCTTTGAATACACAAAGATGTATTCCACAAACACCACAAAAAAAGAATTCAATTATTGCTAAAATATCTGATTCATCAAATCCATGAAGATTGCTAGTGAATTCATTAGACCGAAAGGCATGACTATATATTCAGAGTGGCATATCTGCTTCTCGAAGCTGTATTTGAAATATCTTCCTTCTAAACTCGAAATTGGTGATATCCTTATTGCAAGGGTATAATTAAAAAAGAATAGTACCTCATAACCTAGAGACATATATCAAAGGAAAGGGCGATCAGAAGTCCCATTAAGGAAAGCAATGGAATTAGTTTACTTGTGACATCAATAAGAACTTGATAAAAAACATAAAGACATAAGCAATGGAAGAAGAAGAATATCATAATAAAAAGAACATGAATCATAAATTGAATATGTGGCTAAAATATTTAATTTAGTGATTCATGAACATATCACCAATGTTCATCTCCAAGGTGTTATAAAAATTACTAGGGTTATTCACTAAGGTATCATAAAACTTGTCATTTCTAGAGATTAAATTCTTTACCCAATGCATTGGAGTGATATCAAGGAGCACCCTCAATATGTATTATTTTCATGTGATCCACATAGATCATAATCATAAATTTCATAAATAACCCAAATAAAATAAAATAATTGGGTTTCATATCAAAATCATAACGTTTTAAAAAATACTTAAAAACAAGATCATTATGTCATTTATAACCCATGAAAAGAAAGTGAGGATTATATGCATTTAAATTATAGAATAAAATATATAAATTTAATGTCTTGATGAATACATCTGAAAATAAAACATGTTTGGGTATTCACATAAATAAAATAATAGAATTTATTGAGAAAAAGAGAGAGATTTTGAGATGAAAATTATGCAGCATAACGACAATACAACATGGTTTTTAAAAAAAATAAAAAGAGAGGGGACAAGGGTTACCCACTCATAAATATCTCATAATACATTATAGGGGAAGAATACAATGTAAATAAGAACATGTTATAGATTTTTGAATGAAATACCACATGAAAAGGAAACTTAAAAGAAACGAGAAGATGTGATTTCTTTTACAAAAATTCGGCAACCTAACGACGTCAATTAAAATTTCAGAAAATTAGTTGATGAGAGTGGAAAGGTTCTATAAATATTTGGACATAAAATGGAAAGAAATAATGATATATAAGAACATAACCCCACATAATAAAATTGAAACTAGAATACATAACATAAAGGAATCCATGACTAAAAGAGGGGGGTGAAGGGTTACCTTACCTTGAAGAGTAAATTAAAAATCTCAAAGTTTGGGACCTTAGGAGGATTGAGGGAACCTTGGAAGGTAAAAAGAACAAATATTTGTTGAGGAGGAATTTTGAATGAGAGGAATGAAGGAATGGGTTGGTATTTATATCAAAAGCGAGTTAATATTTTATTAATTTCCAAGGGACACCTCATTAGTGGTATTTACTAAACCATGGGATTGCCCATGGTATTTTACCATGGTATTGGACAATTGGGACACCTTATAACATATCTTTGTAATGACCTGACCCCAGTTACCCAGATTCGGTGCATTATTTTAATACATTGACATGATTACAAGGAATCAAGTCCCGAAGGACCGATCAGTTTAGCAGTCTTGGAAAATATATTACATACATGAATGTTACATTACACTTCATAACATACAAAACAACATAAATAATCCTTTATGAACACCATTAATCCCTTGTATTAAACCTTCATATCAATCAAAATACACTTCTTGGAATCTTGGAAAAAATAAAACATAGAAAGGGGTGAGCTCAGATGCTCAGTAAGGATAACAATACAATGAAAACTTTCATAAATAAGCATAAACATTTAAGGAAATGTATAACTAAAACAAAAGACTTTTAAACTTTAAATTAAGCATAATATGGAAAAAATAAAATAAAGTAATTCCATTTAGTTATTCACATGGATATTATACTAGTCGAATAATCACATGCAATATCACTAACCACTTTCATAATGATGGAATGTATAATGCCAGACTATCATAAGCACATAGTCAAGGCCTTGTGCCAAGACTATAAATAAGATTTTGTCAAGGCCTTGTGCCAAGACACTATTTTGTCTCATGAGACCTACTGATGCATCGAGGAGCAATAGCGGACTCCACTTGTCACTTATTAAGTCCAATACATTCCTCATATGAATAGGTTTAAACATAACATAAAAATTCGTATAAAAATTAGCATACGAAATGTCAATACTTTCTCCATAAACCATGAATGGTATAAAAATAACACATCCATAGTCAAACATATCACAAAAACTTAAATACAATATGGAAGATTTGTATCATGATAAATCAACTTCAAAACAAGTTTAAAATCCATCAAAGTATTTTGACATAGATGAAAATGATTTGTAAAAATATTTGAGAGAAATACCCCTTTTTTATAAAAACATTTGAAAGTCAAACAATTTATAAAGGAAGAAATTTAAATACATTTTTTAATCAAAGTGTCCCATACCACTTTGAAACTTTTGAAAGGAATTAATTTTTTTAAAAACATTCATGTCCATATAAATAAATCCTTAAAAACCATTTTGAGGACACGAACATTAATGAGGAAGATTTCGAAGAATAAATATTTAAAACATTTGAAATGATGTTTTAGTAAAAAAAGTCCCTTAAAATAATCCCTTTGAAAACTCTTTCATAAAAAATGGAAATTGATAATAAATATATCCCAGTAGATACTTACATAAAAACAACCTCGGATAATAAAGAGATTGTGAAATTAACCCTTACCAATTTGGTAACTTACAAAACATACTCCCCATGAAAGAGGTATCATACAAAGAATATGTAAATACACATAAATTAAAGTTTATTACATAAAGAATACAATTATGGGTAGTACATACACCACACAAAAGGTAATAGTGGCAATATGGTACGAATCTCACGGGAATAAGGAGTGAGATGAAAACCCCTTACCTTGCACTTTCCTTTAGTCGAGGGCACGTTTAACCTCCTGTATGAAGACTTTAGTATGTTATTAAATTATACCAGAACTATATTAATATTTATGATATCATAAATTATTCATTTATGAATTTTTACTACCTATTTAATCATAATTTCCATGTTAAATTAACATTTCGGGTAATGATCGCTTTCTTTATCTTACATGTTTTAACTTGTTACTCTTTATTGTATCACTTAGATCATGATTTAAATACTTACAGAATATAAAACATGATTTATATATCATATATATTTAGAATATAATTATTTATAACAGATATATATGTGAAATGGAAAACACCTTTTATGAAGATGGTAGTCCGTACGTACGCATAAACGCTGTTTCCGTTTTCATAACGTATTGAACAGAACTAAGTGAATAAAATATATGTAAGTACATATATATATATATATATATATATCTCCAGTATTATTATTATGTCATATATTAGAAACATATTATTAATATATATTTTTATAATCGTCGATGAATGGTGAATGTGGAAATGAATCTCATCGCGTCATGGAGACGGTAATCCGTACGTACGCACGAGCGACAATATCATTTCCTTAAAGGTGTGGAATTGGATGGTATATTAATTTTACAGAGACATTATAATGTAATTTTTATTATTTATATACATATTACTCATCATTATATCAATCCAAATAACATAGTGTTGAATAACAAATTACACCACGTCGTGGAGACGATAAGCCGTACGTACGTATGCATGGTGACATTATCATTCATAAGATGGATAGAATAATGAATATAGTTGTGAAATATTTATAATAACATCACAGTATATATAATATATTGGATTTATTATTTTATAATGGAAATGACAAATAAAGAAGAAGTGGAAGAAGAAAGTAACTTGAAAGAGGGTGGTGAAAACATCACCTCTTCTTTGGGTTCTTCCTTTTGATTTGATCAAAAGGGATCATTAGGTTGGCTTTCTGATAAAACTAAGTCCCATAGGTTTAAGTGAGGTAAGTTGAGATAATATTTGGGTAGGGGTTGGCCGAGCCAAAAGGCTTTGAAGGTATGCATTTGAGAGAAGGGGGAGTGCCCTTTTATAAGAGGGGTGAGAGGCACCTTTGGAAAAGCTATAAATATTATTTTATAATAAATTCATATTAGGTTTATAATGGCTCCAAAGTGGATTATTTAAAGTTTAAGGTGGGGATAGGTCGAAAACCACTCAACCAACAGGTTTTAGGCTAGTTTGGATCACTTTATTAACCTTATATTTTAGTTTTAACTCTTAGTTAATTAGTTTGACATTTACCATGTCTCTTTGTATTTTTATATTATATAGGTAATAAACTTACTATATACTTCCAATAGACCCCCAAGTGGTCCATTAATGATAAAAATATAATTATATAAGTCCTTTTTCCAAACCATAGATTTTTAGGAATATAATATCAATTAATATTATAATATCTATTTTAAAAACTCCTTTATGTCAATTTTGACACTATTTAATAATTTATTTTTGTTAAAGTCCTAAAAACTTTATTAATTCGGAAAAAATTCATTTAAGAAACCCTAACATGTTATATTAAACAATTAAATTCGTTTATGTCATCAAAAATTTCAAAGTATATTTATTTTAACATTTATAATACCGATTATTTGATTCCTTCATTAATAAGAAAAATACTGCATCATTATTGTGTCATAACAAAATTTAATTATTAAATGTTAAAAAATTATAAATAAAATATAGTTATGTAGGAAATATTTTTATATTTCTAATGAATATTTATAGTCTAAAATATAACATATAAAACCTTATGTAAAAATTGTTTTTTCTAAAAGATATATGCTTATGTCATTTTTGTATTTACTTTAACTTAATTAATATAAAGTGTCATTATCACTTACAAGTGGATACATGGGGTTACAAAATCGACCCAAAGATGCCCATGGTCGGAAATGTATCAACCAATAGGGTTAGGACATGTTTTAGGGTAATTTAATATTATTATAATATTATTTTTTTACCCTTATTTACCAGATTTACTCTTTAACCATGGTAAATAAAATATTTACCGAAGTAATTATTAAAAATGTCTAAAAATAAAAGTTACCTATTTAAACAATTTGGACCTCCTGATTCTAAATATGGAATACATTTTTCTAAATTCAAACCGCAGAAGTGGAAGAAATTAATTTAAAATTAATTCCCGTTGTCAAAACAAAAAGCATGTTTTTAAAAAGCAATAACTATCAAAAGATTGACACTTGCTTATATCCAGTTTAAATGTGAAATTAATTCCAATGACTAAAATTGGATTAAATGGTAAAAATATAATCTAATTATACTTTAAAATCACTCAAATGCAAAATTTATCACTATTAATTATTTCTATTTAAAAATTTGTTTCTAATTAAAATTTAGTAATTTTCACTATTCATCAAAATATGAAATTTATCAGAAAAGTACCAAAATTTCACCCTAAGATAATTTTGATATTAGGAATCCAAAAATGAAGTCCATTTTGATAGATAAAATGTATAAAATTTCAAAAAGTGGGTATTACTATTCATAATGGCTAATTGATTGGTTGTGGTGTGTGTTAGAACTCGAAGTTGCGTACAACACACACTACTGTATTATTCAAAGAGAAGCGTACCTTGGAAGTTTGGGGTGTTACATTATACCCTCATTCAATAAATTTCTTCCTTGCAATTTGAAATTATTTTTCAAAAATAAAATGTTGAAAATAGAAAATACCTTTGGAAAAACCCATATCAGAAATTAGGTTAATAAAATTTAGTCTTAATAAGAGGAAAAGGGAAATGAAAGGGTCACCAAAAAATTGTGATCTCAATTAGGAGAATATTGGTGGAAATTAGAGACATATAATAGGAGGAAAAACGTAAATATTTATAGGTAGTGATTGAGTTCATCAATCACAAACAAGTGTAAAATTGAGGGCCTTAAATTCATCAATCTATGATGATTTAAAATACCATCGGTTCAACAAAACATATGGTATTAGGATAATTTTTTTTGGTTTTAAGATCCCTTCAATAAAGTGTAAGAATTAATTTCTTCATAGAATAAGAGAAGAAGAAAAATATATACTTGACAAGTAGAGTCCCATCCTTTAACTAATTTCTACCAAAAACTCATCTTTCAATCTAAAAGATAATAGAACATAAAAATAATATTCTATTTATCCTATTCGTATAGGGTTCAAAAAATAAAATAAAAAAATGAGTTTATAATTCATCTACCAGAATTTTTAAAAAAGACTACATTATTCAATCCAGGACATCATGTGGGCCAGTGGTAGGTGATACACCCTTTCCGCCCTTCGATTGCGGGTTCATGTCTCGCGGCCTTGTCGGACGCAACGGGTTGCCGCCCGACCTCCGGGTTGTCCTTTTATGGAAATCCAAAAATAATCTCAAACTATAATTATCCAAAATACTTCTGTCCAAACTCACAGTCCAAAATTTATAAGGAAGGTAAACACAATGAAGATCATTTTTGCTGCTTAATAACATGTGAACACCTTCATCATGTATTCTTTTAAAAAACTGCAACACCCTGAATTACCATAAAACCTTATTGATTACATTCATGATCCCTTATTCCTTATATAATACTGAATATACTCAATCTATCAAAAAATGTTGTAAACTCCAATAATTATGGAATATACAAATCATTAATCAGTTTCAAGGTAGTCAAGAATATCCAATATAATTTATCCAAATCAATCATGTATTATTCCAAAATCACTACCTCAGTATCAAAACCATATTATGGATTATCTTTCTCTCAACTATATATTTTCCAAAAATTTAACCTGCTATGGAGTCACTTTTCTTGGTTCTACACAATCTCAAGTCCTTAATGAAATAGTACTGCATTAAAATCCTTATATACTCCATAATTATTATAACCAGTACATTGTTGATACAACACTCAAATGACATAATTATCTAATAACAATATAAGAACTCTAATCATTCCTCCACATCTGTGGTAGTATCATAACTTGATTATTATCCAATAACATCATTTGGGGCATACTCTGATGATTTGGACATTGGTTTTCGTAGTGTCCCAAATCCTTGCAGATGAAGCATTGTACATTTGAAACCTTTTTCTTACCCTTGCAGTCACGTATATGGTTTCCTTTTTCTCCACACTTATAACAAACTCCCATTCCCTTCAGGAAAGTTCCAGGGTGTTTCTTCCCACAGTTATCACATATGGGAAAATTCTTCTTTTCCCTCTTCCCTTTATCCATATTTCTCTGTTCCATCCTTTTCTTCTCTTGCTTCCCTTCAAAGCCATAGGACTCAGAGAATTTTTTACTTATCTTATGAACACATGATACTATTTCTTCATATGTTGAGAATACATGGGAGACTATTTCCCTTCTAAAAGTTGGATTAATACCATGAAAGATATGATCCTTCTTACTCTTTGGATCATACATATTTCTGGAGTTCACATTCCTTTTACTGGGCACCATTTATATACAATGGCATAAACTAGGTCAGTTTATGAATTGCAATGAATAATTACAAACTTGTAAAATACCTAACGTAAATTGAACTGTTTATAGATATAATACATAGTCATAAAGATTTTTTCATTGAGGAAGTATATACTCATAAACCATTCATAATGATTTATAAAGAAAATGAGAATTATCCTAAGCATATCCCCCGGGAGTGTCATAACCAAGAGTGCAGCAAAGCCCGTTTTCATGCACTAGTTCCCGTTTGATTCTAAATAAAAGTGGGGTTTTCGGGTTTTACCCCTAGGTACATCTGTTCCAGAGTCGCCTCTACCTGCTCGTATCCAGAGAGGGATGTATTTTCTTGGAAAACTCACAAAATCTCTACATTACCAAAATTCTAGGAAATTTTCTATACTAACCTCAAAGTCTATCTTAGGTCTATGTGCTCTAATCAGAGTTTATCTAAATCTAGCTTCCAAGGTTATTGCTAAACTTCCTCTGATACCAACTATAACGCCCCGACCCTAGTTACCCAGATTCAGTGCATTATTTTAATACATTGGCATGATTACAAGGAATCAAGTCCCGAAGGACTGATCAGTTTAGCAGTCTTGGAAAATAGATTACATTCATGAATGTTACATTACACTTTATAACATATAAAACAACATAAATAATCCTTTATTAACTCCATTATTCCCTTGGATTAACCCTGCATATAAATCAAAATACGTTTCTTGGAATCCGGGGAAAAATAAAACATAGAAAGGGGTGTGCTCAGATGCTCAGTAAGGATAACAATACAACAAAAACTTTCATAAACAAGCAAAAACATTTAAGGCAATGTATGACTAAAACAAAAGCCTTTTAAACTTGAACTTTAGCATAATATTGCAAAAATAAAATGAACTAATTCCATTTACTTATTCACATGGATATTCTACTAGTTGAATAGTCACATGCAATATCACTAACCACTTTCATAATGATGGAATGCATAATGCCAGACTATCATAACCACATATTCAAGGCCTTGTGCCAAGACTACAAATAAGACCTTTTCACGGCCTTGTTCAAAGACACTAGTTTATCTCATGAGACCTACCGATGCATTGAGGAGCTATAGCGGGATCCGCCCGTCACTTATTAAGTCCAATGCATTCCTCATATGAATAGGTTTAAACATAACATAAACATTTGTATTAAAAATAATAAACAAAATGTCAATACTTTATCCATAAACCATAAATGTTATAAAAATAACAATCCATAGTCAAACATATCACAAAACCTTAAATACAATATGGAAGATTTTTATCATGATAGATCAACTTCAAAACAAGTTTAAAATCCATTAAATGATTTTGACATAGATGAAAATGATTTGTAAAACTCTTTGAGAGAAATAACCCTTTTTCATGAAAACATTTGAAAGTCACATAATTTAGAAAGTAAGACATTTAAAGACATTTTTGAGTCAAAGTTTCCTATACCACTTTGAAACTTTTGAAAGGAATTAACTTTTTTAAAAACATTCACGTCCATATAAATAAATCCTTAAAAACCATTTTGAAGACATGGATATTAATGAGGAAGATTTAGAAGAATAAATATTTAAAACATTTGAAATGATGTTTTAGTAAAAAAAGTCCCTTAAAATAATCCCTTTGAAAAATATTTCATGAAACATGGACATGGATAATACATATGTCCGAGTAGATACTTACGTAAAAACAACCTCGGATAATAAAGAGATTGTGAAATTAACCCATACCAATTTGGTTACTGACGAAACATACTCCCCATGAAAGAGGTATCATACAATGAATATGTAAATACAAATAAATTAAAGTGTATTACACAAAGAATACAATTATGGACAGTACATACACCACACAAAAGGTAATAGTGGCAATATGGTACGAATCTCATGGGAATAAGGAGTAAGATGAAAACCCCATACCATACACTTTCCTTTAGTCGAGGGTATGTTTAGCATCCTGTATGAAGACCGTTGTATGTTATTAAATTATACCAGAACAATATTAATATTTCTTATATCATAAATTATTCATTTATTACTTTTTAATACCCATTTAATAATAATTTCCATGTTAAATTAACATTTCGGGTAATAATCGCTTTCTTTATCGTACGTGTTTTAACTTGTTACACTTGATTGTATCACTTAGATCATGATTTAAATACTTCCAGAATATAAAAAATGCTTTATATATCATATATATTTAGAATATAATTATGTATAATAGATATATATGTGAAATGGAAAACACCGTTTATGGAGAGGGTAGTCCGTACGTACGCATAAATGCTGTTTCCGTTTTCATAACGTATTGAACACAACTAAGTGAATAAAATATATGTAAGTACATATATATATATATATATCTGGTAGCATTATTATGTCATATATTACAAACATATTAGTAATATATATTTTTATAATCGTTGATGAATGGTGAATGTGGAAATGAATCTCATCACGTCGTGAAGACGGTAATCCGTACGTACGCACGAGGAACAGTATAATTTCCTTAAAGGCATGGAATTGGATGGTATATTAATTTTACAGAGACATTATCATGTTATTTTCATTATTTATATACATATTAATCATCATTATATCTATCCAAATAACATAGTGTTGAATAAAAAATTACACCACGACGTGGAGACGGTAAGCCGTACGTACGCATGCATGGTGAAATTATCATTCATAAGATGGATAGAATAATGAATATATTTGTGAAAAATTTATAATAACATAAAATTATATATAATATACTTGAGTTATTATTTTATAATTGAAATAAAAAATAAAGAAGAAGTGGAATTAGAAAGGAACTTGAAAGAGGGTGGTGAAAACATTTCCTCTTCTTCGGGTTCTTCCTTTTGATTTGATCAAAAGGGATCCTTAGGTTGGATTTATAATCAAACAAAGGCCTCTAGGTTTAATTGAGGGAAGTTGATAGAATATTTGGGAAGGTTTTTTTTTTGATAAAATAGGCTTTTAATGTATGAATTTGAGATAAGGGGGAGTTCCCTTTTATAAGAAGGGTGAGGGGTACCTTTGGAAAAGCTAGAAATATTATTTTATAATAAATTCATATTCAGTTTATAATGGCTCAAAATTGGATTATTTAAAGTTTAATGTGGGGATAGGTCAAAAACCACTCAAAAAATAGGTTTTATATAGGTTTGGGTCACTTTATTAACCTTATATTTTAGTTTTAACTCTTAGTTAATTAGTTTGACATTTACCATGTCTCTTTGTATTTTTATATTAAATAGCTAATTAAATTACTATATACTTCCAAGAGACCCCCAAGTGGTCCATTAATGATACACTGATAATTATATAAGTCTTTTGGCTGAACCTTAGATTTTTAGGAATAGAATATCAATTAATAATATAATATTTGTTTTAAAAACTCCTTTATGTCAATTTTGACACTATTTAATAATTGATTTTTGTTAAAGTCTTAAAAAATTTACTAATTTAAAAAAAATTAATTTAAGAAACCCTAACATGTCATATTAACCAGTAAAATTCGTGGATGTCATAAAAAATTTCAAATTATATTTATTTTAACATTTATAATACCAATTATTTGATTCTTTCATTAATAATGAAAATACTACATCATTATTGTGTCATAACAAAATATAATTATTCAATGTCTAAAAATTATAAATAAAATACCATTATGTAGGAAATATTTTTATATTTATATTTAATATTTATAGTCGAAAATATAACATATATAACCCTATGTAAAAATTGTTTTTCTAAAAGATATATGCTTATGTCATTTTTGTATTCACGTTAACTTAATTAATATAAAGTGTCATTATCACTTACAAGTGGCTCCCTGGGGTCCCAAAATCGACCCAAAGATGCCAATGGTCGGAAATGTATCAACAAATAGGGTTAGGATACGTTTTAGAGTAATTTAATATTATTATAATATTATTTTTTTTACCCATTTTTACCGAATTTACTCTTTAACCACGGTAAATAAAATATTTACCGAAGTAATTATTAAAAATGTCTAAAAATAAAAGTCACCTATTTGAAAAATTTGGACCTACTGATTATAAATATGGAATTAATTCTTCTAAATTCAAACCATAGAAGTGGAAGAAATTAATTTATAATTAATTCCTGTTGTCGAAACAAAAAGCGTGTTTTTAAGAAACAATAACAATCAAAAGATTGACACTTGCTTATGTCCAGTTTAAATATGAAATTATGTCCAATGACAAACATTGGATTAAATGGTAAAAATATAATCTAATTATAATTTAAAGTCACTCAAATTAATAATTTATCACTATTAATGAGTGTGATTAAAAAATTTGTTTTTGATTAAAATTTAGTAATTTTCACTATTCATCGAAATATGAAAGTTATTAGAAAAGTTAAAAAATTTCACCCTAAGATAATTTTGATATTCCTAATCCAAAAATGAAGTCCATTTTGAAAGATAAAATGTATAAAATTTCAAAAAGTGGGTATTACTATTCATAACGGCTAGTTGATTGGTTGTGGTGTGTGTTAGAACTCGAAGTTGCATACAACACACGCAACTGTATTATTTAAAGAGAAGCGTACCATGGAAGTTTGAGGTGTTACATTATCCCATCATTCAATAAATTGATTCCTCACAATTTGAAATTATTTTTCAAAAATAAAAGGTTGAAAATAGAAAATACCTTTGGGAAAATCCATATCAAAAATTAGGTTAATAAAATTTAGTCTTAATAAGAGGAAAAAGGAAATGAAAGGGTCACCACCAAATTATGATCTATATTAGGAGAACATTGGTGGAAATTAGAGACATATAATTGGAGGAAAAACATAAATATTTATAGGTAGTGATTGAGGTCATCAATCACAAACAAGTGTAAAATTGAGGGGCTTAAATTCATCAATCTATGATGATTTAAAATACCATCAGTTCAACAAAACATATGGTATTAGGATAACACATTTTTGGTTTTAAGATCCCTTAACTAAAGTATAAGAATTAATTTCTTCATAGAATAAGATAATAAGAAAAATATATACTTGACAAGTAGAGTCCCATCATTTAACTAATTTCTACTACAATCTCATCTTTCACTCTAAAAGATAATAGAACTTAAAAATAATATTCTATTTATCCTATTCGTATTGGGTTCAAAAAAAAAAATAAAAAAAATGAATTTATAATTCATCTACCAGAATTTTTTAAAAAAACTACATTTTTCAATCCAGTACATCACATGGTCCAATGTTAGGTGATACACCCTTATCGCCCTTCGGTTGCGAGTTCAAGTCTCGCGGCCTTGTCGGACGCGACGGGTTGCAGCCTGACCTCCGGGTTGTCCTTTTATGGCAAACCAAAAATAATATCAAACTAGAATTATCCAAAAGACTTCTGTCCAAACTGACAGTCCAAAATTTATAAGGAAGGTAAACACAATAAAGATCCTTTTTTCCGCTTAATAACATGTGAACACCTTCATCATGTATTCTTTTAAAAAACCGCAACATCCTGAATTACCATAAAACCTTATTGATTAGATTCATAATCCCTTATTTTTTATAGAATACTAGATATACTCCTTCTATCAAAAAATGTTGTAAACTCCAATAATGATGGGATATACAAATCATTAATCAGTTTCAAGGTAGTCAAGAATATCCAATATAATTTATACAAATCAATCATGTATTATTCCAAAATCACTACCTCGGTATCAGAACCATATTATGGTTTATCTTTCTCTCAAACATATATTTTCCAAAAATTTAACCTGCTATTGAGTCACTTTTCTTGGTTACACACAATCTCAAGTCCTTAATGAAATAGTACTGTAATACAATCCTTATATACTCCATAATTATTATAACCAGTACATTGTTGATACAACAATCAAATGAAATAATTCTCTAATAACAAAATAAGAACTCTAATCATTTCTCCTCATCTGTGGTAGTATCATAACTTTATTATTATCCAATAGCATCATTTGGGGCATACTCTGATGATTTGGACATTGGTTCGCGTTGTGTCCCAACTTTTTATAGATGAAGCATTATACATTTGAAACCTCTTTCTTACCCTTGCAGTCACGTACATGGTGTCCTTTTTCTCCACACTTATAACAAACTCCCATTCCCTTCAGGCAAGTTCCAGGGTGTTTCTTCACATAGTTATCAAATATGGGAAAATTCTTCTTTTCCCTCTTCCCTTTATCCATCTTTCTCTCTTCCATCCTTTTCCTCTCTTGCCTCCCTTCAAAGCCGTAGGACTCAGATAATTTTTTACTTATCTTATTAACACATGATACTATTTCATCATATGTTGAGAATACATGGGAGACTATTTACCTTCTAAATGTTAGATTAATACCATGAAAGATATGATCCTTCTTACTCTTTGGATCATACATATTGCTGGAGTTCACATTCCTTCTAGTGGGCGCCATTTCCATACAATGGCATAAACTAGGCCAGTTTATGAATTGTAATGAAAAATTCCAAACTTGAAAAATACCTAACATAAATTAAACGGTTTATGGATATAATACATAATCATAAAGATGTTTTCATTAAGTATATACTCATAAATCCTTCATAATGATTTGTAATGAAAATGAGAATTATCCTAAGAATATCCCCCAGGAGTTTCGTAACCAAGAGTGCAGCAAGGCCTGTTGTCGTGCACCAGTTCTCGTTCAAGTCTAGCTCAAAGCAGTGTTTTCGGGTTTTAACCCTACGTACATCTATTCCAGAGCCGCCTCTTCCTGCTCATATCCAGACAGGGATGTATTTGTTTGGAAAACTCACAAAATCTCTACATTACCAAAATTCTAGTAATTTCTTCTATACTAATCCTCAAAGTCTATGTTAGGTCTATGTGTTATAATGTGATTTTTTCTAAATATAGCTTCCAAGGTTATTGCTAAACTTCCTCTGATACCAACTGTAATGCCCCGACCCCAGTTACCCGGAGTCGGTGCATTATTTTATTACATTGGCATGATTTCAAGGAATCATGTCCCGAAGGACCGATCAGTTTAACAGTCATTGAAAATAGATTACATAAATGAATGTTACATTACAAATCATAATATAAAAAACAAAATAAATAATCCTTTATGAATTCCATTATTCCCTTGGATTAACCCTGCATATCAATCACAATACACTTCTTGGAATCCTGGGAAAAATAAAACATAGAAATGGGTGAGCTCAGATGCTCAGTAAGGATAAAAATACAATGAAAACCTTCATAAATAAGCATAAATATTTAAGGTAATGTATAACTAAAACAAAAGCCTTTTAAACTCGACCTTCAGCATAATATGGCAAAAATAAAATGAAGTAATGAAATTTACTTATTCACATGGATATTCTACTAGTCAAATAATCACATGCATTATCACTAACCACTTTCATAATGTTGTAATGTATAATGCCAGACTATCATACTCACATAGTCAAGGCCTTGTGCCAAGACTACAAATAATATTTTGTCAAGGCCTTGTTCCAAGACACTAGTTTGTCTCATGAGACCTACCGATTCATCGAGGAGCTATAGCGGGATCCACCCATCGCTTATTAAGTCGAATGCATTACTCATATGAATAGGTTTAAACATAACATAAACATTTGTATTAAAACTAGTATAAGAAATGTCAATTCTTTCTCCATAAACCATGAATGGTATAAAAATAACACATCCACAATCAAACATATCACAAAACCTTAAATACAATATGTAAGATTTGTATCATGATAAATCAACTTCAAAAAAAGTTTAAAATACATTAAAGGATTTTGACATAGATGAAAATGATTTATAAAACTCTTTGAGAGAAATACCCCTTTTTCATGAAAACATTTTAAAGTCACACAATTTAGAAAGGAAGACATTTAAATACATTTTTGAATCAAAGTTTCCCATACCACTTTGAAACTTTTTAAAGAATTAACTTTTTTTAAAACATTCAGGTCCATATAAATAAATCCTTAAAAACCATTTTGAAGACCTGAAAATTAATGAGGAAGATTTAGAAGAATAAATATTTAAAACATTTGAAATGATGTTTTAGTAAAGAAATTCCCTTAAAATAATCCCTTTTAAAACTCTGTCATGAAACATGGACATGGATAATAAATATGTCCCAGTAGATACTTACGTAAAAACAACCTCGAATAATAAAGAGATTGTGAAATTAACCCATACCAATTTGGTAACTTACGAAACATACTCCCCATGAAAGAGGTATCATACAATGAATATGTAAATATAAATAAATTAAAGTGTATTACACAAAGAAAAAATAATGGGCAGTACATACACCACACAAAAGGTAATAGTGGAAATATGGTATGAATCTCACAGGAATAAGGAGTGAGATGAAAACCCCTTACCTTGCACTTTCCTTTAGTCGAAGGTATGTTTAACCTGCTGTATGAAGACCGTAGTTTGTTAGTAAATTATACCATAACCATATTAATATTTATGATATCATACATTATTCATCTATGACTTTTTACTACCCATTTAATAATAATTTCCATGTTAAATTAAAATTTCAGGTAATAATTGCTTTCTTTATCGTACGTGTTTTAACTTGTTACTCTTGATTGTATCACTTAGATCATGATTTAAATACTTACAGAATATAAAACATGATTTATATATCATATATATTTAGAATATAATTGTGTATAATAGATATATATGTGAAATGGAAAACACCATTTATGGAGACGGTAGTCCGTACGTACGCATAAACGCTGTTTCTGTTTTCATAACGTATTGAACAGAACTAAGTGAATAAAATATATGTAAGGACACACACAAACACACACACACACACACATATATATCTCCAGTATAATTATTATGTCATATATTACAAACATATTAGTAATATATATTTTTTTAATCATCGATGAATGGTGAATGTGGAAATGAATCTCATCGCGTCGTGGAGACGGTAATCCGTACGTACGCACGAGCGACAATATCATTTCCTTAAAGGTGTGGAATTGGATGGTATATTAATTTTATAGATACATTATAATGTTATTTTCATTATTTATATACATATTAATCATCAATATATCCATTCAAATAACATAGTGTTGAATAACAAATTACACCACGACGTGGAGACGGTAAGCCGTACGTTCGCGCACAAGGGGACATTATCATTCATAAGATGGATAGAATAATGAATATGGTTGTGAAATATTTATAATAAAATCACAATATATATAATATATTGGATTTATTATTTTAGAATGGAAATAACAAATAAAGAAGTAGTGGAAGAAGAAAAGAAGTTGAAAGAGGGTGGTGAAAACATTACCTCTTCTTCAGGTTCTTCCTTTTGATTTGATCAAAAGAGCTCCTTAGGGTGGATTTCTGATCAAACTAATGCCTCTAGGTTTAATTGATGGAATTTGAGATAATATTTGGTCAGGGGTTGTCTGAGCCAAAAGACTTTTAAGGTGTGAATTCGAGAGAAGGGGGAGTGCCCTTTTATAAGAGGGGTGAGGGGCACCTTTGGAAAAGATAGAAATATTATTTTATAATAAATTCATATTCAGTTTATAATGGATAAAAAGAGGATTATTTAAAGGTTAAGGTGGGGATAGGTCCAAAACCACTCAACCAATAGGTTTTATACAGGTTTGGGTCACTTTATTAACCTCATATTTTATTTTTAACTCTTAGTTAATTAGTTTGACATTTACCATGTCTATGTGTACTTTTATATTATATAGTTAATAAACTTACTATATACTTCCAATTGACCCGCAAGTGGTCCATTAATGATAAAAATATCATTATATAAGTCCTTTTTCAGAAAATTAGATTTTTAGGAATATAATATCAATTAATAATAAAATATTTGTTTTAAAAACTTCTTTATGTCTATTTTGACACTATTTAATAATTGATTTTTGTTAAAGTAATAAAAACTTTATTAATTCAAAAAAAAATTCATTTAAGAAACCATAACATGTCATATTAACCAATTAAATTCGTGTTTGTCATCAAAACTTTCAAAGTATATTTATTTTAACATTTATAATACCAATTATTTGATTCCTTTATTAATAAGGAAAATACTGCATCATTATTGTGTCATAATAAAATTTAATTATTCAATGTCTAAAAATTATAAATAAAATACCATTACGTAAGAAATCATTTTATATTTATAATGAATATTTATAGTAAAAAATATAACATATATAACTCTATGTAAAAATTGTTTTTCTAAAAGATATATGCTTATGTCATTTTTGTATTTACTTTAACTTAATTAATATAGTGTCATTATCACTTACAAGTGGCTCCATGGGGTCCCAAAATCGACCCAAATATTCCCATGGTCGGAAATGAATCAACAAATAGGTTTAGGAAACGTTTTAGTGTAATTTAATATTATTATAATATTATTTTTTTACCCTTATTTACCGGATTTACTCTTTAACCATGGTAAATAAAATATTTACCGAAGTAATTATTAAAAATGTCTAAAAATAAAAGTCACCTATTTAAAAAATTTGTACCTCCTGATTATAAATATGGAATTCATTCTTCGAAATTCCAACCATATAAGTGGTAGAAATTAATTTATAATTAATTCCTCTTGTCAAAACAAAAAGCGCGTTTTTAAGAAACAATAACAATCAAAAGCTTGACACTTGCTTATGTCCAGTTTAAATGTGAAATTACATCCAATGACGAACATTTGATTAAATGGTAAAAATATAATCTAATTATAATTTAAAATCACTCAAATATATAATTTATCACTATTAATTAGTTCGATTAAAAAATTTGTTTTTAATTAAAATTTAGTAATTTTCACTATTCATTGAAATATGAAAGTTATTAGAAAAGTACCAAAATTTCACCCTAAGATAATTTTGGTATTCCAAATCCAAAAATGAAGTCCATTTTGAAATATAAAATGTATAAAATTTCAAAAAGTGGGTATTACTATTCATAACGGCTAGTTGATTGGTTGTGGTGTGTGTTAGAACTCGAAGTTGCATACAACACACACTTTTGTATTATTTAAAGAGAAGCATACCGTGGAAGCTTGAGGTGTTACATTCTACCATCCTTCAATAAATTGCATCCTCACAATTTGAAATTATTTTTCAAAAATAAAAGTTTTAAAATAGAAAATACCTTTGGGAAAACCCATATCAGAAATTAGGTTAATAAAATTTAGTCTTAATAAGAGGAAAAAGGAAATGAAAGGGTCACCACCAAATTATGATCTCTATTAGGAGAACAATGGTGGAAATTAAAGACATATAATTGGAGGAAAAACATAAATATTTATAGGTAGTGATTGAGGTCATCAATCAAAAACAAGTGTAAAATTGAGGGCCTTAAATTCATCAATCTATGATAATTAAAAATACCATCGGTTCAACAAAACATATGGTATTAGGATAACACATTTTTGGTTTTAAGATCCCTTCAATAAAGAATAATAATTTATTTCTTCTTAGAATAAGAGAAGAAGAAAAATATATACTTGACAAGTAGAGTCCCATCCTTTAACTAATTTCTACTACAATCTCATCTTTTACTCTAAAAGATAATAGAACTTAAAAATAATATTCTATTTATCCTATTCGTATAGGGTTCAAAAAATAAAAATAAAAAAAATGAATTTATAATTCATCTACCAGAATTTTTTAAAAAAACTACATTATTCAATCCAGGACATCACATGGTCCAGTGTTAGGTGATACACCCTTATCGCCCTTCGGTTGCGGGTTCAAGTCTCGCGGCCTTGTCAGAAGCGACGGGTTACAGCCTAACCTCCGGGTTGTCCTTTTATGGAAATCCAAAAATAATCTCAAACTAGAATTATCCAAAATACTTTTGTCCAAACTCACAGTCCAAAATTTATAAGGAAGGTAAACACAATGAAGATCCTTTTTGCCTCTTAATAACATGTGAACACCTTCATCATGCATTCTTTTAAAAAACTGCAATATCCTGAATTACCATAAAACCTTATTGATTACATTCATAATACCTTATTTCTAATAGAATACTGGATATACTCCTTCTATCAAAAAATGTTATAAACTCCAATAATGATGGAATATAAAAATCATTAATCAGTTTCAAGGTAGTCAAGAATATCCAATATAATTTATCCAAATCAATCATGTATTATTCCAAAATCACTACCTCGGTATCAGAACCATATTATGGTTTATCTTTCTCTCAACCATATATTTTCCAAAAATTTAACCTGCTATTGAGTCACTTTTCTTGGTTACACACAATATCAAGTCCTTAATGAAATAGTACTGCAATACAATCCTTATATACTTCATAATTATTATAACCAGTACATTGTTGACACAACACTCAAATGACACAATTCTCTAATAACAACATAATAACTCTAATCATTTCTCCTCATCTGTGGTAGTATCATAACTTTATTATTATCCAATAGGATCATTTGGGGCATACTCTGATGATTTGGACATTGGTTCTCATTGTGTTCCAACTCCTTGTAGATGAAGCATTGTACATTTGAAACCTTTTTCTTACCTTTACAGTCATGTACATGGTGTCCTTTTTCTCCACACTTATAACAAACTCCCATTCCCTTCAGGAAAGTTCCAGGGTGTTTCTTCTCACAGTTATCACATATGGGAAATTCTTCTTTTCCCTATTCCATTTATCCATATTTCTCTCTTCCATCCTTTTCTTCTCTTGCTTCCCTTCAAAGCCATAGGACTCAGAGAATTTTTTACTTATATTATTAACACATGATACTATTTCATCATATGTTGAGAATACATGGGAGACTATTTCTCTTCTAAATGTTGGATTAATACCATGAAAGATATGATCCTTCTTACTCTTTGGATCATACGTATTGCTGGAGTTGACATTCCTTCTGGTGGGCGCCATTTCTATACAATGGCATAAACTAGGTCAGTTTATGAATTGTAATGAAAAATTCCAAACTTGTAAAATACCTATCATAATTTGAACAGTTTATGGATATAATCCATAATCATAAATATGTTTTCATTGAGTAAGTATATACTCATAAACCCTTCATAATGATTTGTAAAGAAAACAAGAATTATCCTAAGAATATCCCCCAGGAGTGTCGTAACCAAGAGTGCAGTAAGGCCTGTTGTCATGCACCAGTTCCCGTTCAAGTCTAGCTCAAAGCAGTGTTTTTGGGTTTTACCCCTAGGTACATCTGTTCCAGAGCCGCCTCTTCCTACTCATATCTATACAGAGATGTATTTGTTTGGAAAACTCACAAAATCTCTACATTACCAAAATTCTAGTAATTTCTTATATACTAATCCTCAAAGTCTATATTAGGTCTATGTGTTCTAATCAGATTTTTTCTAAATCTAGCTTCCAAGGTTATTTCTAAACTTCCTCTCATACCAACTTTAATGCCCTGACCCCATTTACCCGAAGTCAGTGCATTATTTTAATACATTGGCATGATTTCAAGGAATCATGTCCCGAAGGACCGATCAATTTTGCAGTCTTGGAAAATAGATTACATACATGAATGTTACATTACAATTAATAACATAAAAAACAACATAAATAATCCTTTATGAATTCCATTATTCCCTTGTATTAACCCTGCATATCAATCACAATACACTTCTTGGAATCCTGGGAAAAATAAAACATAGAAATGGGTGAGCTCAGATGCTCAGTAAGGATAACAATACAGTGAAAACGTTCATAAATAAGCATAAATATTTAAGGAAATGTATAACTAAAACAAAATCCTTTTAAACTCGACCTTCAGCATAATATGGAAGAAATAAAATGAAGTAATTCCATTTACTTATTCACATAGATATTCTATTAGTCAAATAATAACATGCAATATCACTAACCACTTTCATAATGATGTAATGCATAATGCCAGACTATCATAATCACATAGTCAAGGCCTTGTGCCAAGACTACAAATAAGATTTTGTCAAGGCCTTGTTCCAAGACACTAGTTTGTCTCATGAGACCTACCGATGCATCTAGGAGTTATAGCGGGCTCCACCCGTCACTTATTAAGTACAATGCATTACTCATATGAATAGGTTTAAACATAACATAAACATTTGTATTAAAACTAGCATAAGAAATGTCAATACTTTATCCATAAACCATGAATGGTATAAAAATAACACATCCACAGTCAAACATATCACAAAACCTTAAATAAAATATGTAATATTTGTATCATGATAAATCAACTTCAAAACAAGTTTAAAATCCAATAAAGGATTTTGACATAGATGAAAATGATTTGTAAAACTCTTTGAGAGAAATACCCCTTTTTCATGAAAACATTTGAAAGTCACGCAATTTATAAAGGAAGACATTTAAAGACATTTTTGAATCAAAGTGTCCCATACTACTTTGAAACTTTTAAAAGGAATTAAATTTTTTAAAAACATTCACGTCCATATAAATAAATCCTTAAAAACCATTTTGAAGACATGAACATTAATGAGGAAGATTTATAAGAATAAATATTTAAAACATTTGAAATGATGTTTTAGTAAAAAAAGTCCCTTAAAATAATCCCTTTGAAAACTCTATCATGAAACATGGACATGGATAATAAATATGTCCCAGTAGATACTTACATAAAAACAACCTCGGATAGTAAAGAGATTGTGAAATTAACCCTTACCAATTTGGTAACTTACGAAACATACTCCCCATGAAAGAGGTATCATACAATGAATATGTAAATATACATAAATTAAAGTGTATTACAGAAAGAAAAAATAATGGGCAGTACATACACCACACAAAAGGTAATAGTGGAAATATGGTATGAATCTCACAGGAATAAGGAGTGAGATGAAAACCCCTTACCTTGCACTTTCCTTTAGTCAAGGGTACGTTTAACCTCCTATATGAAGACCGTAGTTTGTTAGTAAATTATACCATAACCATATTAATATTTATGATATCATACATTATTCATCTATGACTTTTTACAACCCATTGAATAATAATTTCCATGTTAAATTAAAATTTCAGGTAATAATTGCTTTCTTTATCGTACGTGTTTTAACTTGTTACTCTTGATTGTATCACTTAGATCATGATTTAAATAATTCTAGAATATAAAACATGATTTATATATCATATATATTTAGAATATAATTGTGTATAATAGATATATATGTGAAATGGAAAACACCATTTATGGAGACGGTAGTCCGTACGTACGCATAAACGCTGTTTCTATTTTCATAACGTATTGAACGGAACTAAGTGAATAAAATATATGTAAGTACACACACACACACACACAAACACACAGATATATATATATATATATCTCCAGTAGCATTATTATGTCATATATTACAAACATATTAGTAATATATATTTTTTTAATCATCGATGAATGGTGAATGTGGAAATGAATCTCATCGCGTCATGGAGACGGTAATCCGTACGTACGCACGAGCGACAATATCATTTCCTTAAAGATGTGGAATTGGATGGTATATTAATTTTATAGAGACATTATAATGTTTTTTCATTATTTATATACATATTACTCATCAATATATCCATCCAAATAACATAGTGTTGAATAACAAATTATACCACGACGTGGAGACGGTAAGCCGTACGTACGCGCACATGGTGACATTATCATTCATAATATGGATAGAATAATGAATATGGTTGTGAAATATTTATAATAACATCACAATATATATAAGATATTGGATTTATTATTTTATAATGGAAATAAAAAATAAAGAAGTAGTGGAAGAAGAAAGGAAGTTGAAAGAGGGTGGTGAAAACATTACCTCTTCTTCAGGTTCTTCCTTTTGATTTGATCAAAAGAGCTCCTTAGGTTGGATTTCTGATAAAACTAAGGCCTATAGGTTTAATTGAGGGAAGTTGAGATAATATTTGGTCAGGGATTGGCTGAGCCAAAAGTCTTTTAAGGTATGAATTTGAGAGAAGGGGGAGTGCCCTTTTATAAGAGGGGTGAGGGGCACCTTTGGAAAAGATAGAAATATTATTTTATAATAAATTCATATTCCGTTTATAATGGCTAAAAAGTGGATTATTTAAAGGTTAAGGTGGGTATAAGTCGAAAACCACTCAACCAATAGGTTTTATACAGGTTTGGGTCACTTTATTAACTTCATATTTTATTTTTAACTCTTAGTTAATTAGTTTGACATTTACCATGTCTATCTGTAGTTTTATATTATATAGTTAATAATCTTACTATATACTTCAAATTGACCCCCAAGTGGTCCATTAATGATAAAAATATCATTATATAAGTCTTTTATCAGAAACTTAGATTTTTAGGAATATAATATCAATTAATAATAAAATATTTATTTTAAAAAATTCTTTATGTCAATTTTGACACTATTTAATAATTGATTTTTTTAAGTCATAAAAACTTTATTAATTTGAAAAAAAATCATTTAATAAACCCTAACATGTCATATTAACCAATTAAATTCTTGTTTGTCATCAAAACTTTCAAAGTATATTTATTTTAACATTTATAATACCAATTATTTGATTCTTTCATTAATAGGGAAAATACTGCATCATTATTGTGTCATAATAAAATTTAATTATTCAATGTCTAAAAATTATAAATAAAATACCATTAGGTAGGAAATAGTTTTATATTTATAATGAATATTTATAGTAAAAAATATAACATATATAACTCTATGTAAAAATTGTTTTTCTAAAAGATATATGCTTATGTCATTTTTGTATTTACTTTAACTTAATTAATATAAAGTGTCATTATCACTTACAAGTGGCTCTATGGGGTCCCAAAATCGACCCAAAGATTCCCATGGTCGGAAATGTATCAAAAAATAGGTTTAGGAAACATTTTAGTGTAATTTAATATTATTATCATATTATTTGTTTACCCTTATTTACCGGATTTACTCTTTAACCATGGTAAATAAAATATTTACCGAAGTAATTATTAAAAATGTCTAAAAATAAAAGTCACCTATTTACAATTATAAATGTCATATTAACCAATTAAATTCATGTTTGTCATCAAAACTTTCAAAGTATATTTATTTTAACATTTATAATACCAATTATTTGATTCTTTCATTAATAAGGAAAATACTGCATCATTATTATGTCATAATAAAATTTAATTATTCAATGTCTAAAAATTATAAATAAAATACCATTATATAGGAAATAGTTTTATATTTATAATGAATATTTATAGTCAAAAATATAACATATATAACTCTACGTAAAAATTGTTTTTCTAAAAGATATATGCTTATGTCATTTTTGTATTTACTTTAACTTAATTAATATAAAGTGCCATTATCACTTACAAGTGGCTCCATAGGGTCCCAAAATCGACCCAAAGATTTCCATGGTCGGAAATGTATCAACAAATAGGTTTAGGAAACGTTTTATTGTAATTTAATATTATTATAATATTATTTTTTTACCCTTATTTACCGGATTTACTCTTTAACCATGGTAAATAAAATATTTACCGAAGTAATTATTAAAAATGTATAAAAATAAAAGTCACCTATTTATAAAATTTGAACCTCATGATTATAAATATGAAATCCATTTTTCTAAATTCAAATCATAGAAGTGGCAGAAATTAATTAAAAATTAATTTTCGTTGTCAAAGCAAAAAGCGTGTTTTTATGAAAAAATAACTATCAAAAGATTGACACTTGCTTATGTCCAGTTTAAATGTGAAATTACATCCAATGACCAAAATTGGATTAAATGGTAAAAATATAATCTAATTATACTTTAAAATCACTCAAATTTATAATTTATCACTATTAATTATTTTAATTAAAAAAGTTGTTTTTAATTAAAATTTAGTAATTTTCACTATTTATTAAAATATGGAAGTTATTAGAAAAGTACCAAAATTTCACCCTAATCTAATTTTGATATTCCGAATCTAAAAATGAAGTCCATTTTGAATTATAAAATGTATAAAATTTCAAAAAATGGGTATTACTATTCACAACGGCTAATTGATTGGTTGTGGTGTGTGTTAGAACTCGAAGTTGCATACAACACACACTTTTGTATTATTTAAAGAGAAGAATACCGTGGAAGCTTGAGGTGTTAAATTCTCCCATCCTTCAATAAATTTCATCCTCACAATTTGAAATTATTTTTCAAAAATAAAAGGTTAAAAATAGAAAATACCTTTGGGAAAACCCATATCGGAAATTAGGTTAATAAAATTTAGTCTTAATAAGAAGAAAAAGGAAATGAAAGGGTCACCACCAAATTATGATCTATATTAGGAGAACATTGGTGGAAATTAGAGACATATAATTGGAGGAAAAACATAAATATTTATAGGTAGTGATTGAGGTCATCAATCACAAACAAGTGTAAAATTGAGGGCCTTAAATTCATCAATCTATGATGATTTAAAATACCACCGGTTCAACAAAACATATGGTATTAGGATAACACATTTTTGGTTTTAAGATCCCTTCAATAAATAATAAGAGAAGAAGAAAAATATATACTTGACAAGTAGAGTCCCATCCTTTAACTAATTTCTACTACAATATCATCTTTCAATCTAAAAGATAATAGAACTTAAAAATAATATTCTATTTATCCTATTCGTATAGGGTTCAAAAAATAAAAATAAAAAAAATGAATTTATAATTCATCTACCAGAATTTTTTAAAAAAACTACATTATTCAATCCAGGACATCACATGGTCCAGTGTTAGGTGATACACCCTTATCGCCCTTCGGTTGCGGGTTCAAGTCTCGCGGCCTTGTCCGACGCGACATGTTACAGCCTAACCTCTGGGTTGTCCTTTTATGGAAATCCAAAAATAATCTCAAACTAGAATTATCCAAAATACTTTTGTCCAAACTCATAGTCCAAAATTTATAAGGAAGGTAAAAACAATGAAGATCCTTTTTTCCGCTTAATCACATGTGAACACCTTCATCATGCATTATTTTAAAAAACTGCAACATCCTGAATTACCATAAAACCTTATTGATTACATTCATAATCCCTTATTTCTAATAGAATACTGGATATACTCCTTCTATGAAAAAATGTTGTAAACTCCAATAATGATGGAATATACAAATCATTAATTAGTTTCAAGGTAGTCAAGAATATCCAATATAATTTATCCAAATCAATCATGTATTATTCCGAAATCACTACCTCGGTATCAGAACCATATTATGGTTTATCTTTCTTTCAACCATATATTTTCCAAAAATTTAACCTGCTATTGAGTCACTTTTCTTGGTTACACACAATCTCAAGTCCTTAATGAAATAGTACTGCAATACAATCCTTATATACTTCATAATTATTATAACCAGTAAATTGTTGATACAACACTCAAATGACATAATTCTCTAATAACAACATAAGAACTCTAATTATTTCTCCTCATCTTGGTAGTATCATAACTTTATTATTATCCAATAGCATCATTTGGGGCATACTCTGATGATTTGGACATTGGTTCGCGTTGTGTCCCAACTCCTTGTAGATGAAGAATTGTACATTTGAAACCTTTTTCTTACCTTTGCAGTCATGTACATGGTGTCCTTTTTCTCCACACTTACAAATAACTCTCATTCCCTTCAGGCAAGTTCCAGGGTGTTTTTTCCCACAGTTATCACATATGGGAAATTCTTTTTTTCCCTATTCCATTTATCCATCTTTCTCTCTTCCATCCTTTTCTTCTCTTGCTTCCCTTCAAAGCCATAGGACTCAGAGAATTTTTTACTTATATTATTAACACATGATACTATTTCATCATATGTTGAGAATACATGGGAGACTATTTCTCTTCTAAATGTTGGATTAATACCATGAAAGATATGATCCTTCTTACTCTTTGGATCATACGTATTGCTGGAGTTCACATTACTTCTGGTGGGCGCCATTTCTATACAATGACATAAACTAGGTCAGTTTATGAATTGTAATGAAAAATTCCAAACTTGTAAAATACCTAACATAAATTGAACAGTTTATGGATATAATCCATAATCATAAATATGTTTTCATTGAGTAAGTATATACTTATAAACCCTTCATAATGATTTGTAAAGAAAATGAGAATTATCCTAAGAATATCCCCCAGGAGTGTCGTAACCAAGAGTGCAGCAAGGCCTGTTGCCGTGCACCAATTCTCGTTCAAGTCTAGCTCAAAGCAGTGTTTTCGGGTTTTACCCCTAGGTACATCTGTTCCAGAGCCACCTCTTCCTGCTCATATCTAGACAGGGATGTATTTTTTTGGAAAACTCACAAAATATCTACATTACCAAAATTCTAGTAATTTCTTCTATACTAATCCTCAAAGTCTATGTTAGGTCTATGTGTTATAATCAGATTTTTTCTAAATCTAGATTCCAAGGTTATTGCTAAACTTATTCTGATACCAACTTTAATGCCCCAACCCTAGTTACCCGGAGTCAGTGCATTATTTTAATACATTGGCATGATTTCAAGGAATCATTTTCTGAAAGACTGATCAATTTTGCCGTCTTGGAAAATAGATTACATACATGAATGTTACATTACAATTCATAACATAAAAAACAACATAAAAATTCCTTTATTAATGCCATTATTCCCTTGGATTAAACCTTCATATCAATCACAATACACTTCTTGGAATTCTGGGAAAAATAAAACATAGAAAGGGGTGAGCTCATATGCTCAGTAAGGATAACAATACAGTGAAAACTTTTATAAATAAGCATAAATATTTAAGGAAATATATAACTAAAACAAAATCCTTTTAAACTCTACCTTCAGCATAATATGGCAAAAATAAAATGAAGTAATTCCATTTACTTATTCACATGGATATTCTACTAGTCAAATAATCACATGCAATATCACTAACCACTTTCATAATGATGTAATGCATAATGTCAGACTATCATAATCACATAGTCAAGGCCTTGTGAAAAGACTACAAATAAGATTTTGTCAAGGCCTTGTTCCAAGACACTAGTTTGTCTCATGAGACCTACCGATGCATCTAGGAGTTATAGCGGGCTCCACCCGTCACTTATTAAGTCCAATTCATTACTCATATGAATAGGTTTAAACATAACATAAATATTTGTATTAAAACTAGCATAAGAAATGTCAATAATTTCTCCATAAACCATGAATGGTATAAAAATAACACATCTACAGTCAAGCATATCACAAAACCTTAAATACAATATGTAAGATTTGTATCATGATAAATCAACTTCAAAACAAGTTTAAAATCCATTAAAGTATTTTGACATAGATGAAAATGATTTGTAAAACTCTTTGAGAGAAATACCCCTTTTTGATGAAAACATTTGAAAGTCACACAATTTAGAAAGGAAGACATTTAAAGACATTTTTGAATCAAAGTGTCCCATACTACTTTGAAACTTTTTAAAGGAATTAACTTTTTTAAAAACATTCACGTCCATATAAATAAATCCTTAAAAACCATTTTGAAGACATGAACATTAACGAGGAAGATTTAGAATAATAAATATTTAAAACATTTGAAATGATTTTTTAGTAAAAAAAGTCCCTTAAAATAATCCCTTTGAAAACTCTATCATGAAATATGGACATGGATAATAAATATGTCCCAGTAGATACTTACGTAAAAACAACCTTGGATAATAAAGAGATTGTGAAATTAACCCTTACCAATTTGGTAACTTACGAAACATACTCCCCATGAAAGTGGTATCATAAAATGAATATGTAAATATACATAAATT
This sequence comes from Viscum album, assembly GCA_963277665.1. Classification (NCBI taxonomy): domain Eukaryota; kingdom Viridiplantae; phylum Streptophyta; class Magnoliopsida; order Santalales; family Viscaceae; genus Viscum; species Viscum album. The sequence goes on along the minus strand of OY728132.1, from coordinate 1,404,617,980 downwards.
AAAGTGTATTACACAAAGAAAAAATAATGGGCAGTACATACACCACACAAAAGGTAATAGTGGAAATATGGTACGAATTTCACATGAATAAGGAGTGAGATGAAAACCCCTTACCTTGCACTATCCTTTAGTTTAGGGTAAGTTTAACCTCCTGTATGAAGACCGTAGTTTGTTAATAAATTATAACATAACCATATTAATATTTATGATATCATACATTATTCATTTATGACTTTTTACTACCCATTTAATAATAATTTCCATGTTAAATTAACATTTCGGGTAATAATCGATTTCTTTATCGTACCTGTTTTAACTTGTTACTCTTGATTGTATCACTTAGATCATGATTTAAATACTTCCCGAATATAAAACATGATTTATATATCATATATATTTAGAATATAATTTTATATAATAGATATATATGTGAAATGGAAAACACCATTTATGGAGACGGTAGTCCGTACGTACGCATAAACGCTGTTTTTGTTTTCATAACGTATTGAACGGAACTAAGTGAATAAAATATATGTAAGTACACACACACATAGATATATATATATATATATATCTCCAGTATCATTATTATTTCATATATTACAAACATATTAGTAATATATATTTTTTTAATCATCGATGAATGGTGAATGTGGAAATGAATCTCATCGCGTCGTGGAGACGGTAATCCGTACGTACGCACGAGAGACAATATCATTTCCTTAAAGGTGTGGAATTGGATGGTATATTAATTTTACAGAGACATTATCATGTTATTTTAATTATTTATATACATATTACTCATCATTATATCCATCCAAATAACATAGTGTTGAATAACAAATTACACCACGACGTGGAGACGGTAAGCCGTACGTACACACGCATGGTGACATTATCATTCATAAGATGGATAAAATAATGAATATGGTTGTGAAATATTTACAATAACATCACAATATATATAAGATATTGGATTTATTATTTTAGAATCTAAATAACAATTAAAGAAGAAGTGGAAGAAGAAAGGAAGTTGAAAGAGGGTGGTGAAAACATTACCTCTTCTTCAGGTTCTTCCTTTTGATTTGATCAAAAGAGCTCCTTAGGTTGGATTTATGATCAAAATAAGGCCTCTAGTTTTAATTTAGGGAAGTTGAGATAATATTTTATTAGGGGTTGGCCGAGCCAAAAGTCTTTTAAGGTATGAATTTGAGAGAAGGGGGAGTGCCCTTTTATAAGAGGGGTGAGAGGCACCTTTGGAAAGGATATAAATATTCTTTTATAATAAATTCATATTAAATTTATAATGGATAAAAAGTGGATTATTTATAGGTTAAGGTTGGGATAGGTCAAAAACCACTCAAACAATAGGTTTTATACAGGTTTGTGTCACTTTATTAACATCATATTTTATTTTTAACTCTTAGTTAATTAGTTTGACATTTACCATGTCTATGTGTATTTTTATATTATATAGTTAATAAACTTACTATATACTTCCAATTGACCCCCAAGTGGTCCATTAATGATAAAACTATCATTATATAAGTCCTTTGTCCAAACCTTAGATTTTTAGGAATAGAATATAAATTATTAATATAATATTTGTTTTAAAAACTTCTTTATGTCAATTTTGAAACTATTTAATAATTGATTTTTTTAAAGTCATAAAAACTTTATTAATTCGAAAAAAATTCATTTAAGAAACCCTAAAATGTAATATTAACCAATTAAATTCGTTTTTTTATAAAAACTTTCAAAGTATATTTATTTTAACATTTATAATACCAATTATTTGATTCTTTCATTAATAAGGAAAATACTACATCATTATTGTGTCATAACAAAATTTAATTATTCAATGTCTAAAAATTATAAATAAAATACCATTATGTAGGAAATAGTTTTATATTTATAATGAATATTTATAGTCAAAAATATAACATATATAACCCTAGGTAAAAATTGTTTTTCTAAAAGATATATGCTTATGTCATTTTTGTATTTACTTTAACTTAATTAATATAAAGTGTCATTATCACTTACAAGTGGAACCATGGGGTCCCAAAATCGGCCCAAAGATTCCCATGGTCGGAAATGTATCAAACAATAGGTTTAGGAAATGTTTTAGGGTAATTTAATATTTTTATAATATTATTTTTTACCCTTATTTACCGAATTTACTCTTTATCCATGGTAAATAAAATATTTACCGAAGTAATTATTAAAAATTATAAAAATAGAAGTTAACTATTTACACAATTTGGACCTCCTGATTCTAAATATGAAATCCATTTTTCTAAATTCAAATTACAGAAGTGGCAGAAATTAATTTAAAATTAATTTCTGTTGTTAAAACAAAAAGCGTGTTTTTATGAAACAATAACTATCAAAAGATTGACACTTGCTTATGTCCAGTTTAAATGTGAAATTACATCCAATGACCAACATTGGATTAAATGGTAAAAATATAATCTAATTATACTTTAAAATCACTCAAATTTATAATTTATCACTATTAATTATTTTAATTTAAAAAGTTGTTTTTAATTAAAATTTAGTAATTTTCACTATTTATTAAAATATGAAAGTTATTAGAAAAGTAACAAAATTTCACCCTAAGCTAATTTTGATATTCCAAATACAAAAATGAAGTCCATTTTGAAATATAAAATGTATAAAATTTCAAAAAGTGGGTATTACTATTCATAACGGCTAATTGATTGGTTGTGGTGTGTGTTAGAACTCGAAGTTGCGTACAACACAACCTACTGTATTATTCAAAGAGAAGTGTACTGTGGAAGCTTAGGGTGTTACAATATTACTATTCAAAAGTCTAACAGAATTATTACATCATTTTTACATCATTAATGATGTCATTAAACACACCGAAACTCAAAACCGTATTTTCACTATTCACTGAAAACAAAACATTTTATAAAAATCTCATAAATTCACCCAAACCTAATATCGATGCTCTAAATTTAAAAATAAACTCTATTTTATGAAAATAATTTTCTAATTATAAGATATTTAATTTTTATCTAAAAACATTATTTACCCAAAAAATAACTAATATTTAACTAATAATTTCTGAAACAGTTATTTACTTATGCTATTATATCACATTACCAATCAAGATGCCTAAATTATATTTACACTTTCTTAGGTGAGGTTATTATTCCATTGGTCACATTGTTATTCATAAGGGTAATATTACTATTCATACTTTACTATTCTATAAAAATTAAGTTGATCTTATTAGACTCTAAATTTCTTACTGATCATAACTATAGAAGGCAATTTTTGAAAATCATTTCAAATTATTAATTATTTAAAATATACAAAAATATTTTAAAATACCCTTTTTCCAAAAATCACCAATAATATGGAACTTCTATAAATTCATCCTCTATTTATTTTAACATTTGAAATTCACAAATTTTACCATAATAAGAAATAATAATTTTATTTACACAAAAGGATTACACAAGGTAACTAAGGCCTCATTACATATCCCCTTATAACACCTGTATGGGACCTAAGAGTAAGCTGTGAAATGGTGATAGAATCAGGGGGTGACTCGAACAACATTGCCTGAGTAGTGATTTCTATCAGCTTGAACTTATCCCGTAAGTGATTCCATTCAAGCTTCACATGTTAAAGCTCCGCTTAGGCTTGATATGGAACAAATCTTAGCGATACAACCTCCTTCCCAAGCTCCGACAAATAGGCTTCCTATGGCCCGAGTCTACTGAATGAGGCCATCGACTCCTCTTTCTATATTAATTAACCATGATAATTTGTATTTTAAAAAATAATCATAACATTAATAGTATATTTTTCAACAATCATATTGACCAACGATCATATAAAAATCGAAACCCAATGGTCTCATTTTAATTATACTCTCCTCATTAATTAAAGAATATAGTTTTGTCAAGTATAAAATAAAATAACACACAAATTCAAGAAATAAATATTATTCAAAATTTCAGGTCTTTACATTCTTCCACCCTTAAGAAATTTCATCCCCAAAATTTTAACTTGTACCCTCATAAGAGAAAAGGTGTGGGTACTTCTTCCTCATAGACTCATTTGGTTCCCACGTGGCTTCTTCACATTTTTGATTTCTCCACAACACCTTAACAAGGTGGGTAGTCTTGTTGCATAGATCTTTGTCTCTATGATCCAAGATCTCTACCGGTTGCTCCTCATAAGAGAGGTCATGTTCCAATTGTACCACCTCTGGATTTAGTACATGTGATGGGTTAGGTATGTACTTCCTCAAGAGGGATACATGGAAGATATCATGAACTTGTGATATATTTGGAGGAAGTGAAAGATGATAGGCCACTGCTCCCATGTGATCAAGGATTTAATAGGGGCCAATGTACCTAGGGATGAGCTTCCCTTTCTTCCCAAACCTCATTTATCTCTTCCAAGGTGAAATTAGAAGAAATAATTTTTCACAAACATCAAACTCCAAGTCCCTTAGAAGGTTGTTGACATATCTCTTTTTCCGACTCTGAGAAGTCTTAATGTGTTGCTGGATGGCATGGACCTTTTCTGTCATCTCTTACACAAGATCATTCCCAAGAATCTTTCTCTCACTATCTTCATCCTAAAAAGTATGAGTTCTACATCACTTCCCATATAGAGCTTTATAGGGTTCCATTTTAATGCTCGAGTGGAAGCTGTTTTTGTAAGAGAACTCAAATAAAGGGATATGTTGATCCCATCAATCTTTAAATTCCATTGAGCATGTTTTCAGTATGTCCTTGAGTGTTTGAATAATTCTTTCAGATTGTCCATTAGTTTGGGGGTGATATTCCATAATTAAATTCAATTCGGTGCTCAGGGCATGTTGAAGACTTCTCTATAATTTTGATGTGAACCTTGGATCACGATCAGATATGATAGAAAGTGGAACTCCATATAGCCTTACCACATCCTTCACATAAATCCTGGAAACTTTATCAAGAGAGAAATATTCCTGAATAGAGATAAATTGGGTAGTCTTGGTGATAAATTCCCCAATAACCCATATCACATTGTTTCCATTGAAAGTTATCAGGAGACCAGTGAGAAATTCCATTGTGATATTATCCCACTTTCATGCTGGTATGGGTAGTGGTTGCAATACCCTTTTAAGAATTTATCGATATGACTTCACTTTCTGACATACCAGGCACTTTGAAGTGTAGTCAGCAATCTCTCATTTCATATTGTCCCACCAAAAAAGATAACGAAAGTCCCTATAAATTTTTGTGATTCTCAGATGTATAGAGAAAGTAGAGCTATGAGCTTCATCCATCGGTTCTTTCTTTAATTCCAGAATAAATGGAACACATAGTCTTGTATGAAATTTTATTACACCTTCTTGATTAATATTGAATTCAGTAAAATTCCCATCCTTCGCAGCCTAAAACTTCTTTTGTAACAAAGGATCTTCTTTCTGATCATTCTTGATCTTCTCTAGTAATGAAAGTTGATAAATCATTTGGGTTAGGGTTGATGATGTCTTTTCACTTATAATTCCCATGTCCAGCTTTACTAGGTCATTGATAAAAGGATCTCTTTAAATCCTCATCATGGATAGAACAACTAGGCCTTTCCTTCTTAATTTATTAGTGACTTTGTTTGCTCTTCTAGGATGATAATGAATTGAACAATCATAGTCTTTAAGAAGTTCCAACCATTTTCTTTGTCTCATTTTCAATTCATTTTGTGTGAAAATATACTTCAAAATTTGATGGTTTGTGTATATATCACATTTCTCCCATAAAGATAGTTCCTCCATATCTTCAGAGAAAAGACAACTGCAAACAGATCCAGATCATGTGTAGGATAGTTCTTCTCTAGAGTCTTCAGCTGTTGAGATGCATAAGAAATGACTTTGTCATTTTGCATGAGGATACACCCAAGCCCTTTCAGAGATGTATCGCTAAAAATAACAAATCCTTCTCCACTTGAGGGTAGAGTTAACATGGGTGTAGTAACTGATCTCTTATTCAACTCTTGGAAACTTTCTTCACATTCCTTTTTCCAAATGAACTTGACTCCTTTTCAAGTTAACTTGGTTAATGGATTAGAAAGTCATAATTTTTTTTCACAAACCTCCTATAATATCCTGATAATACAAGGAAACTATAAATCTCAGTTGTTATTGTAGGCTGAGGCCACTCCTCTACAACTTTTTTCTTTATAGGATCAACTATGATTCCTTCACTTGTTACAATGTGCCCCAAGAAAGCAACTTGTTGTAACCAAAATTCACATTTGCTGAAATTTCTAAAAGCCTCTCTTTCTGTAGAGTTTTTAAAATAACCCTTAGATGATCCTCATTCTCCTTGATACTTATGTAATATTTCAAAATATCATCAATAAAAACTACCAAAAATTTATCAAGGTAGTCCTTAAAGACTCTATTCATCAAATATATAAAAATAAAAGGTGCATTAGTCAGTTCAAAAGGCATAACAACAAACTCATAATTCTCATATTTTGATTAGAAGGTAGTTTTTGGAATAATTTTTTTGTTCACCCTCAATTGATGATAACCAGATCTAAGATCAATCTTAGATAATAATTGAGCCCCATGAAGTTGGTCAAATAATTCATCAATTCTTGGAAGAGGGTATTTGTTCTTCACTGTGATCCCATTCAGTTTTCTATAATTAATGCATAAACGCATTGATTTATCCTTCTTATTCACAAAGAGAACATGTTATCCCCAAGGATATACACTTGTATATATAAACCCCTTCTCCAAAAGATCTTATATTTTTTTCTTTAATTTCTCTAGCTCCACATTTTCCATTCCGTATGGGGTCTTTGATCTCGGATGAGATACACGTATGAGTTCAATAGAGAACTCTACCTCTATTTCTAGGGGAGGTCCGGGTAACTCCTCAAGAAATACATCAATGTATTCTTGGACTATGGGTAAATTTTCTATCCTTATACTCTCATTTAATTCTTATTCTTCACCAATCAACTCCATAAATAAGGATATAGGAGGTTATTCGAGATAAAGATCATGTTGAGATATCTCTCCTTGGAAGATAACTGTAGGTTTTACATTCAATACTACTGAGATTTCCTTGCTTCTACATTTGATCTTAGCATTATAATTTGAGATCCAGTCCATCCCTAATATAATGTTTAATTCCATCATGTAAATGACTACTATATTTGCGATAATATTATGATCACTAAAGTAAATACTAGAGTTTCTAAACAGCGATGATTATAAGATAATCCCACTAGGAGTCTTGATTGATAACTCTACTTTTAGAAATTCAGGGGTTGATTTTAAATTCTTTTCAAACTTGGAGGAAATAAAGAAATACATAAAACCAGAGTCAAAAAAATTACATGCTATCTTTGAGAGAAAAACAAGAGTACCTGCCACCACATCATTCAGAACTTCAACATCAGCTGTCGTGATAGAAAATAATGACCTTGTTCTCTTGTCCTTTATTGGGGATGGTGGTGGTTCCCCTCCACTACCCTCAAATTTGGACAGTGATTAGAAAAGTGCCCAAGTTTCCCACACTTATAGCACTAGACATCAGGTAGGGCCTACACCATATTTCCTTTATCGTTAGTGTTGGAAAGTTAAGGCTTCACCTCACTATGAAAATTCCGTGCGATATGGCTATCTCTTCCACACTTGTAGCACTTTCCACTCCCGATTTGGCAGTTCCCAGAATGCTTATTCTCACATTTATTACATGTGGGATATTGAACTTGATTTCTTTTTGTTCCCTGATCAAAGGTCCTCCCTAAGATGGGATCCATTGATATCTTCTTGTCATTGGATTTATGAGACCACTATGTCTCACAAAACTCCGGTTCGACTTTGATAGAACTCCTCACAATCTCCTCATAGCTATCATAATATCAATTGGCTAGATTCTTCTCTAGATGAGGTATTAGTCCAACAAAGAATTTATCAACCTTCCTATTAGGATCAATGACAAATCTTGAGGTGTAATGGGAGAGTCTTGTGAATTTCATCTTGTTGATTCCAACATATTCATTCTCCTTCAACTTCATCTCAAGAAAATCCTTCTCCATTTTTGTTCTCATAGAATAAGGGAAATACTTACTGAAAAAGATACCTCTAAACTCTTCCCACTCCATAGCTTCAAACTCTACTCTTGGCCTCATTTTTTAATCAGTTCCCACAATTGATCAGCTTCTCCCTCTAAGCGGTAAATATCCATGGTTACCTTCTCTTGTTCTAAATAACAAATCATAAAAAATATCTTCTCAATAGAGCTGATCCAATGTTCAGCAATCAATGGATCGGTAGATACACTAAAGGTTGGTGGTCGTTGATGCATAAAGGACTCAACAAGAATGTTGTTCCCTTTGTGGTGAGATCAGTCTCTCATCTTGATTCAAGTTATTTCCCATAACTTGAGTCAGTTGGTTCATCATTCTCATGAAATTTTCCATTACGGCTTCCATTAGAGGTCCTTTAGCGCATGGTCCATTACGGTCACTATTTGCATGGTTCATCCTATTTACCTCCATTTTCTAAAAGAATAAAACCTTAGTTATAAGATTATTTCATTTATGAATCTTTTAACTATAAAGGATTCTTATGTCTGAAAACTTCATTCTTAAACATAGTATTCTTTAACAACAATTACATTTCTCTATAAATCCTTTATAATGATTCATAAAAAGATTTTGATTAACCAAAATTATCCCCCAGGAGTGTCAAACTAGGAGCGAATCAAGGCCCATTTTTGTGTACCAGGATACCATGAGTCAAGCCCAAAACTCTTTGTTAGAGTTTTCACTCCTACATACATCTGTGCGAGAGCCACATCCACTTGTTCATATCCAGACCGATATTTATTTGTTCGAAAACAACTTACTTAATATTTCACCAAAATAAAAATAAGTTTTCCTATATTTAAAATTTTCTATAGGGTTTTTATTAAATTTTTCATAGCCTAATTTCCAAAAATAACTAAACTATCCTTTAATACCAACTATAGAATCCCGCCTTTTTATTACACAACTTTTCATTACATTTTACAAACAGAGGATCTCTAAAGATCAGTGTCTTGGAAATCAGAAACATAATACATGAAACCATAAAAAAAATATTCTAATAAACTTTTAAGGCTTCATAAAAGGTTTATCCTAAATAAAATTACTATATATCATAACCTAGAGACATACATCAAAGGAAAGGGTGATCAGAAGGCCCATTAAGGAAAGTAAGGGAATCATTTTACTTGTGATATCAATAAGAACTTGATGAGAACATAAAGACACGAGGAATGGAAGAAGAGGCATATCATAATAAAAATAACATGAATCGTAACTTTAATATGTGTCTACAACATTTAATTCATACATTCATGAACATATCACCAAGGTTTATCCCCAATGTGTTATAAAAATTACTAGGTTTATTCACCAAGGTATCGTGGAACTTGTCATCTCTAAAGATTAATTTCATTACCCAATGAATAGAAGTTCTATCAGGGAACACCCTTAATATTTATTATTTTCATGTGATACAAATAGATCATAATCATACATTTCATAAATAACCCAAATAAAATAAAAGAATTGGATTTCATATCGAAATCGTAACATTTTAAAAAGTACTTAAAAACGAGATCATTATGTCATTTATAACCCATGAAAAGGGAGTTATAGTTATATGAACGTAAATTAAAAAATAAAATATATCAATTTTATGTCTTGATGAATACCCCTTTAAATGAAATAGGTTTGGGTATTCACATAAATAAAATAAGAGAATTTCTTGAGAAAAAGAGATAGATTTTGAGACGAAAATTCTATAGCATAATGACTATACGACATGGTTTTTTAAAAAATTAAACAGAGAGGGGAAAATAGTTACCCACTCATAAATAGATTATAATACATTATAGGTACATAATACCATGTAAATAAGATCATGTTATGGATGTTTTAATGACATACCACATGAACAAGAAATTTAAAAGAGAAGAGAATATGAGATTTCTTTTATGAAAATTCGGCAGCCTAACCACGTCACTTAAAATTTAAGAAAATAAGTTGATGAGAGTGGAAAGGGTATATAATAATTTGTAAATAAAATTGACAAAAATAATGATATATAATAACATTCTCCCACATAATAAAATGGATACTAGAAGACATAACATAAAAGAAGTCATGACTAAAAGAGGAGGGTGAAGGGTTCCCTTACCTTGAAGAGTAACTTCAAAAGCTCAAAGGTTGGGACCTTAGGGGGATTTAGGATACCTTTTAAGGAATACTTTTATGGTAAAAAGATGAGATCTTAGTTGATAATGAATTTGGAATGAAAGTAATGATGGAATGAGTTGGTATTTATAGCAAAATTGAGGGAATATTTCATTAATTTCTAAGGGACACCTCATTAGTGGTATTTGAAAAACCATGGGATTACCCATGGTATTTTATCATGTTATTGGACACTTGGGACACCTCATAACATATATTAGTATTCACAAGTATACCAGAATTATTATAAAATTGTTACATCATTAATGATGTCATTAAACACATCGAAACTCAAAACTGTATTTTCACTATTCACTGAAAAACAAAACATTTTATAAAAATCTCATAAATTCACCCTAAACTAATATCAATGTTCTGGATTCAAAAATGAACTCCAATTTATGAAAATAATTTTCTAATTATGAGATATTTAATTTTTAATTAAAAACACTATTTAACCAAAAAAACTAATACTTAACTAATAATTTCTAAAACAATTATTTACTTATGCTATTATATCACATTACCATTAAATATGAATAAATTATATTTATAATTTCTTAAGTGAGGTTACTATTCCATTGGTCATATTACTATTCATAAGGGTAATCTTACTATTTATACTTTACTATTCACTAAAAACTAATTTGATCTTATTAGACTCTAAATTTCTTACTGATCACAACTATATAAGACTATTTTTTGAAAATAATTTCACATTATTAATTATTTAAATTATACAAAAATATTTTAAAATAAATTTTTTCCAAAAATCACCAATAATATGGAACTTCTATAAATTCATCCTATATTTATTTTGACATTTGAAATTCAAAAATTTTACCAAAATAAGAAATAAAAATTTTATTTACACAAAAGGATTATATAAAGTAACTAAGGCCTCATTACATATCCCCTTATAACACCTGTATAGGACCTAAGAGTATGGTGTGTAATAGTGATAGAATCTTGAAGCGGCTCGAACAACATTGCCCGAGTGGTGATTTCTATCAGCTTGAACTTCTCCCGTAGGCGATTCCATTCAAGCTTCACATGTTGAAGCTCTGATTGGGCTTGGTCTAGAGAAAATCCTGGTGACACAAACTCCTTCCCAAGCTCTGATAGATGGGATTCTTATGACCCGAGTATACCGGATGAGGCCATAAACTCCTCTTTCTATTTTGATTAACCACGACCATTTTTATTTAAAAACAATAATCATAACGTTAAGAGTACAGTTTCCAATGGTCATATTGACCAACAGTCATATAACAGTCGAAACCTAATGGTCTCATTTTAATTATACTCAGTTAATTAATTAAAGGATATAGTTTTGTTGAGTATAAAATAAAATTACACACAAATTCAGGAAATGAATATTATTCAAAAGTTCAGGTCGTTACATAGATGGTCCAACCTGATCATCTACCACCATTTTCTTAGCTCCATTAAGTTGCTCTATTTCTAAACTCTAATCCTTGTTTCCTTGATGATATTGTTCTTTCTTCATCAAATTATATGGTGTTTTTGATGCTTGAGAAGTTTCTTGAGCACCTGACCTCAGAGCACTGCGGAAAAAGTGCTTGAGATGTCCCATCTTGTTGCAATTATGGAATGGTTTTGGTGGTGTTTCACACTCCTACTTTATGTAACTTAGTGAACCACACTAAAAACATCAAATATTTCTCTTGTGTTTAGAAGGAAGGTTAATTGCTCCTGTGGTCCGATTCTAATATGCCCCACCCTCTTGAGAAAATGTGTCCCACTTCCTCTTCATCTTAGTGATAGAGTTATTAGATCCTCTAGTGAAGACAACAGTACTTCCTCCACTTAGATTTTCAGCAGTTACATATATCGTATACAGGGAATCTAGTTGCAGCCCCAAATTTACAGTTTGAAAAGCCTAAGTGATGTATTGGACCAACTGTTAGTTCACCTGTGTCTCGGGTGCAACCAAATTCTCAATATATTCTTCTGATTCATTCCTTTGATGCCTATCAGGTGCTATTTTCTAAACCAATAACAAACTCCATAAATCTAACTTTCTAGAAACTGATGGATTAGTATTTTAAATTCTATCACATCAAATACCACAACATTGTTTTGAAAAAACAATCTTTTTCCATGTTCAAAATTTTTTTAAAACATTCAACATACTTTTTGAAAATTAAACCATTTTAAAAATACCATAGACATTCCCTTTTTCAGAATCTTTTATTTGAAAAGCAATTTCAAACTTTTTCAAAAATAAACACTTTTCTCAACATGAATCATTTCTCAAAATTATGTATGCACTCCTAGTTATAAGTCATTTCTCTACAATGCATGTCATTCTTGTCTCATTGGATAAACCCATGACAATGAGATTCCTAAATCCTAGAAGTATATTAAAAATACTTATGTACCCAACTCCCTGGTAACTTGAGGTTCAGCATAAAAGTGTTAGCTACGTCTTTTTATGCTATACATTTCAAGTTCCAACAATCCTACTCCTTTCTAAGATTCCATCTCAAGGGATAAAAAAGAATTAATTTCAACTCCAAGACCAAGAACAATGATGGGAACTTGTTAGGCAAAGACCGAACAAGATGATAACATTTGTACCATAAAGGAATGACCAGACTGATACCATTTGTAATGACCCACTAATTCTCATTGGCTTAAGAGCACTACTAGTCATTACTTGGCCTTAAGAGACATCCCCAAGATGCCAAAGGCAAGCAATAAATGCCGAAGCGTTTAAAATACAAGTGAGGGATATTTTAACCTTTAAGAAAAATCCAATAAACCAACAAACCATCACCAAACCATTTACTAAACGATTCATGAATGAAAGAAAGACAACTAAACAACTTCATGTATCTCAAAACCATATCAAAGTTTGCAACAGTGGAAGACCAAACCAGTATCAAAGTAAACATCAGATAAACAACTAAAGACTCTCAAGAGGCCACAAGACTCCATGATCCACAAGCTCCAAGATCCATAATCACCAAACAGCCCAAATATCATAAGGTAGTGCTAAAAACGTGGGAAGCGTTACCTTTTCCCCTGTCCTGAAAGATAACATATGCAAAAGCACCGAAATGACAAAGTATGGGTGAGTATAAAGCTCAATAGTTTTCCCCCAATGACTTCCCTACTCACACCACTAGGATAGAAAATTTATCCACATTTATATAAAACAGATTATATAAATCGATTTCTAAAAACAGTTTATATCAAAATATAAACTAAAGCCATATAAAATAGTTTTCCAAGGAAAGAACATAAAAAATAAATTAAGTAATTTAAAATTATATTTTGTAAAACCATTTCACATATCAGCACAACTTACTCTGCATAAAATCTGTAAGAGGGGGAAATCTCTAACCCTTATCCCTCCCAACCATGATGGGGGATACTTCTTACCCTTATCCGACCCAAATGCACATGAATGTTTATCGGGGGAGAGGCCTAACCCTTATCCATCCCAACCATGACAGGGGATAATTTTGACCCGTATCCATAATGAATATAATATGAATGTTTTATGGGGGATATCCCTAACCCTTATCCATCCCAAAAATGATGGGGGAGACTTATGACCCAAATTCGTCCAGAATGCCATATGAACACACACCACCATTATGCCATTACAACAAAGCCAAAACCAACATGTCATCCATTTTAATAATTTTTTTCTTTTTTTAAAAACATCATAATCAAACCATATTTCATTATTTTATAAAATTATCATTTAAATTCCCCATTTAAAACTAATAATAAAAGCAATTTAATCAAAACCCCAATTTTTTCGATAATTTCACCCTCTACCAAACCGTTGGTAAATAAGATTTCCAACAATTGTTCAAAAGAAAAATCACAATAAATTTCACAAAAATCAATCAATTTTAAATCATTATAATTATTTCTATACAGTTGAGTCGATAATTAAGCCACCTACCTCAAAGGTTTTGATAAAAACCACAATGAATGAATAACACACAAGAAAACTAAGTTGATTCTCCAAGAACCAATCTTAGATATCTTATACTAATAAGAACAATGAAAAATATCATCATATTTGGAATCCAAAAATATAGATACACCCATAACAGGTGTATATCTAAGAAACCAAGAGAAGATGAGAAGTTGATCTAAGTAGATCTAAGAAACCAATCAAGAACAATGGAGAACGATCACATACCTCAAGAATACAACTTCTATTCACCAAGGGAAGCCTTAAGATCACATTTGGATATATGGGAGAACCTTATTTGGACTTAGGATAAGCAAAATCCCGAGTTAGGGCCAATTTGGGGCAAAAACAAGGGTTTTATGGAAAAAAAGTGTGATCCTATTTTTAAGGATCTCACTTTGACTCTGTGCACGGTTTGGCCACACAATTAGGAAAACCATGTGCTAAATGTATGGTATCTACTACCCACAAGGCTTCCCCTTGAATGGTATATGAAACCATGCTCTAACCATGTAGAAGCTACTATCTCAAGAGGACCACTGTGCATAGTTTGGCCGCACAGTTAGGAAAATTGTGCGTCGCCCGTGCGACCTTCACTTAGCCCCAAAAAAACTCTTCCAAAGTTCTCCCAACTCTCAAATCCATCACCCTTATAATTTATAAACATAAAAAGCATCATGTAAGGGTTAAATATTAAAACTTGGGGTACTACAACACCAAAAATTTATATCAATATGATAAACCTTATGCAAGCTATAATTTATAACAGAGACCCATCTCTAGGAAAGTATCAAGTTTGATATATTTTCATCAAGGACTTTTAATGAAAGTAATCCCACTAAAAATGATGACCCCATATATTATATCCATTTAGTTATAAAATATTCATATTTTAATAATCATTGAGTTCACTTTGGTGTTCCTCTCACCACTTAGTTATTTAGGCATGGAATCATCCCAATCATATCATATTTGACTCTCAAATAGTTGAGTGGAAAACTCTTTACCTGAATCCATCATATAGATATAAACTCAACTATATTACTAAAGTATCATAAATCTTAGGGTTTTCTAGATATGTGTCACAAAAATCTAATAACAATATTTGGTTAACCAACTCTTAGAGTTAGCCATTTCCGCCATGCCTTAAACAAGATAATCCATGGGAACCCTTCTTTGGAAGAACTTACCGAGTTGGATGATCAAGGGCTTGAAATGTTTTTTTATTTTGAAGGAATCATATAATTAGCATTTTAGGGGTTTTCTTTCAAAGTATCACTAAATTAATATACATCATATACATATTAAATTCATAAATATTTCATCATAAGAAATATTTATTATATCATGTTTTATTTATTTATGTATGAATTATTTTATTGATTTAGTTCTCATAATCGATATTCAAATAAAAAAATTAATATGTTCAAACCATATTAATGTGTAACTATCCACAAAACCCATTTTTTTGTTACTCACTCAGAAATAGAATCCAAAAATATTTACACATATAAAAATTCATCCTATTCACCAGTTACAAGAACATTTATTATAAATGTTTAGGATTATATGAAATTGATAATATCCACATGAGTAATATTAGAACCATAAATATCCAAGCCCCACCTTTCTAGAAAATTTAATAAGCCCCCAAGTTAGTTTAAAGTATGATCCAAAGTTCCTCTTCTGAATGATACGTGAAACATCCCAACCCAAGTGCCACACACCGGTGCCCTGAGCCGGTGGGTCAGATGACCTCAAGAGTGCCTCCACGAATGCCAGAAGATACCAACTAGCAGTGATGGTCTAATATATCAACACAGGGAGACTATAAACTCTTTATCAAAGTAACACAATAAAAAAAATAACTATGAAATAACCAATAGATAAAAACCAATAACCATAATAATACAATAACTAGAACAAACCAAAATCACATGATGAACCACAAATGAAAAAAATATCCCCAAATAAGTATATTATATTTCATTAAAATTAAGTGTCAAGTGTCAAAATAAAAACCCAAAATAGAGAAACTGACAAATTCCCCAAGAAAGTCTCGAAACCAAGTCTGGTTCCCACATCTATGCTCCAGCCTGACTCATCCATCTAACATAGGTCCCTTGCCCTTGTCCTATCCTACAAACATGAAGTCTATTCAGGTACTGATCAAGAAGTATGAGTAGGGTGTGATTACAACTTAGTAGGCCCCCAAAAATGGTGTATAAAACAATATAAAGTCAATAAATGTGTATGAAGTTATATAAAGAATAAAGTAAAATTCATAAAGTAAACTATTATCACATTTCATTATTATTTAATTAACTATATAAATCCCTAAGTTCACAATGACACCCATACTATCAATACTTGCTTCTGCCTCTTCCAGAGTCTTAAATATCCCCAAAGGATATCACATATCACAATCCCATGGATATCATTTATCATTTAAATTCATATCACAGTCAATTGGAACAGTAACATTCCATGTTTTAAGAAAGAAACACTATGATCAATAGCATACATGATATGCTACATCGAGCTTAAACAAACAACTAAATATTGTTATTTAAATGTTACCAATATAACCTAGCCATTAGAATGAATAGTATAAACTGAATTATTAAAATTTGGTTTAAAAATGTTTAAATAATGATTCATTGGTTACCAAATTTACTATAAATAGAAATAAAAACCAATTGAATATTAAGGACGTGTTTTTATGAAAAACCTATTTAAAAAGAGAAAAATTGTGTTTATAAAATCATATCACTCATTATGGATTTATATTTAATGAAAAACACATGTTATATATTAAATTTAATGTTTTAAATTCATCTTATATGTTTTCTAGATATGATATAAGAACAAATTCAATTTTTCAGATAAAAGAAGTATTTTTCTAAAAATACAGTTTTACCTCCTTTTGATGGAGAACCTTTTTAAATAAAGTTTTTGACACATTTATATTTTATATTTGACAAAATAAACTTATTATTTGGAATAAGGACATCAAAATTTACTTGGAATTAATTTTTGATATTTTTCTGATAACTATCATGTTTTGATGAATAGTAAAAATACCTTAAATTTTAATTGAAAACAACTTTTTCCATCAACATAATTTATATAGTTAAATAATATTATTTTATGGTTTTAAAGTATAAATGGAATATATTTTTATAATTTAATCCAATATTTTTCATTGGAATTAATTTCACTTTTAAATTAGACATAAACACATGTCAATCTTTTGATAGTTTTTACTTCTTAAAAACCTGCTTTTTGGTTTTGACAACTAGAATTAATTTTAAATTAATTTCTTAAAATTATGTGTTTTGAATTTAAGAAAATGGATTCCATATTTATAATCATATGGTCCAATTTTTTTAAATAAGTACCTTTTTATTTTTGGACATTATGAACAGTAATTTCAGTAATTTTTTTATTTACCATGGTTAAAGGGTAAATCTGGTAAATATGGGTAAAAAATAATATTATAAAAATATAAAACTACCATAAAATGTGTCCTAATTCTATTTGATGAGATATTTCTGACCATGGTCATCCTTGGGTTGATGTTAGGACCCCATGGATCCACTTGGGAGTAATAATGACATGTTATAACAATTAATTTAAAGTAAAGAGAAAAATAACATAAACATGTATCTTTTTCTATTTTTTATATGGGTTTATATAAGTGATATATTAGACAATAAACAGTCATTATAAATATAAAAATATTTCCTACATCATGATATTTTAGTTATAATTTTTAGAAATTAAATAAATAAATAAATTTATGACCCAATGATGATGCAATGATTGCGTTATCAATAAATGATTCAAATAAATGACATTATTAATATTAAAATAAATATTATTTGACATAATTTATGTCATCCAAGAATTTATAGTTTAATATTACATTTTAGTTTTGATTCAATGTTTTTTAGAAGGAATCAGGTTGTTATGAATTTGTAAAAAAGTCAAGTATGAATAGTGACCAGAATTGACACAATTCAAAACTTAAAATATATAATAGTTTATTAAATGATATTAAATTCATAAAAATATAATATTCAACCAAATGGTTATTATAAGTCCAAATATTTCATAAATGTCATTTTTGTGGGTTCTTTGACATGATATGATAATTACATTAACCCACAATATGTAAATAACATGATATCACTATAAGATTAAAAAGGGTAAAATAAGGGTAAAATAAAAAAGATAAGGATAAAAAAATATTCAAAACCTATATAAAAATTATTGGATGATGGTTATTTGAACTAAAATAATCTTATATTCGAATTAAATGAGTTTTGGACCATTTGTAATCTAAATTGAATTAAAAATAAATTAATATTTCAAGACTTTCCTAAAGGGCCCCTCACCTCTTCTATAAAATGGAACTTTTTATTCTCTTTATATCAAAATTACAAAGAATTTTAGTTCAAAACATATCTGTCCAATACTCTTAATATAATCCCTCCCTTCCTCCTAGAAGCCTTACCTTGGGAATAAAACAATTCAAGAAAACCTTTTGGCTCAAATCAAAAGAAGTTACCCGATTTTGAGGTAATGTCTTCTCTCAAGTTCCTTTCCTTTATTTTTATTCTCCAATCCCTATGATATTTTTATTATTTTATTACATAAAAACACCAGTATACTCAATATACTAGTATTTTTTATGATAAATATTCAAACTACACTTACATACACCTCCATCTAATGGATACGAACATACTATTTCTATGTACGATGAACTACTGCCTCACGAAATGATGATTGTTAAATTTTATCCTAACACCTATCATGATGGAAATTATTATGGAAATATATTTATATATGATATATATTATATTTATATTATCTCTATTATTTATTAATTTTCATTTATAATATACATTTATGCTTTTCATGTTGTATAAATATGATAATTTCATTTGAGGAAGTGTGAACTATCTCCCCATAAAAGTGATATGACTCGTTCATTCTATACATGGAATTTATAAAGGATGGATTTTATGAATGTATTAAACTTATATAACATAAATATTATACTGAAATTATAATATGTATATATGTATAAATTATTTTTAATTCTTTTAATATGACAAAGAAATGGAAGTAGCATTCATGCGTATGTACGGCCTACCGTCTCCATGAACGGTGCATTTCATTTATTATCTAAAAATATTATGGATTATATATATATATGATATATATATGTTATTTAAATAATTAATTTCAATCTAGAGATGATTAACTTATGACCATATGGATAATTTGTAATCATAACAAGTTCATTTTTTATTCAAGTACCGAATACCGACTAAACGTCCGATATGAACTTAAATCATTAAGTAATTGTTATAACATGGTAATAAGTGATATAAAATGAATAAAAAAATAAATAAAATTTTTATCATACAATCATAAATTAATTTTAGTTTATTATTCAGGAAGATAAAAAATGAACGAGATAAGTCGGACTTAGAGTAAGGGACGTGGTCTCAATCTCTTTTCTTTGGGGCATATCTTGATGTTATGCACCTTTATTTTCCTATAAGATGTATATAAAAAAAATTGAATCATTATATCATGAATTATTATATTATAATGATATTTAATTTTTTGTATAATGTAATTCATTATTGATATGTATTCAAATATTTCTTATGTGCTATGGGAATTCTCAACTTCTATTTCCTTTCAAGTTATCTTTTATGTGGAATGTATTTAAAATTTCCATACCATGTTACTATTTACATTGTATTATGTACCTATAATATATTATGAGTCATTTATGAATTGTATACCCCTGTATTTTCTATTTTTAATGTTTTCTAAAACTATGTTGCATAGCCGTTATGCTGCAGAATTTTTGTCTCAAAATCTCTCTTTTTTTTCAAGAAATTCTCTTATTTTATTTATATGAATACCCAAATTGATTTAATTTCCAGGGTTATTAATAAAGACATAAAAATAATTTATTTTATTCCATAATTTACATACATAAAACTCTCATTCCCTTTCCGTGGGTTATAAATGACACACTGATCATGTTTTTAAGCACTTTTTAAAATGCCATGATTTTGATATGAAACCAATTTATTTTGATCTCGATGGGTTATTTTTAAAATTTTGGATTATGATATATGTTACTCACATGAACATAAAGACATATTTAGGGTACACCCTGATATCTCTCTAATTCACTGGGTAAAGAAATTAATCTCTAGAAATGAAAAGTTTTATGATACCTTGGTGAATAACCTTGGAAATTTTTATGATACCTTGGTGAATAACCATGATAATTTTTACGATACCTTAGTGAATAACCTTTGTAATTTTTATGACATATTGGGGATGGAACTTGGTGATATGAAACATTGGGGATGGACCTTGATGATATTATTATTAATGTATGAATTAAATTTTGTAGCCACATTTTCAAGTTATGATCCAAGTTCTTATTGTTATGATATTTTTCTTTCTCATGCCTTTATAAAAGTCCTCAGGTTCTTATTTATATCTCTCAAGATCACATGTAAACTATTTACCTTGTTTTTAATTAATGAGATTTTTATGTTCATCCCAAGTTTTTGAAATGTTTTTCATAGGGTATAAGGATGGGTAAGAGAAATGAATAATTCCGGAAGTTTTTTATCAATAAAAGAAATCTTGTTATATTCAAGGTGTTTTTTTTGAAAACAAATTATAGTGAGTAGAAGAGTCTACTTTGTAAACTTTGTGTTGTTATGTAATATTTATGAAATAATTATCTAAAAATATAAACCTGAAAATATCCTCAATGTGAAGGAAAGTAAATTCTTGATCAAAACTCAAGATTATGTAAGGTTTAAGGATGAGGCCTTATAGTTGGTATCAAAGGAAAGGTTTAGAAAAATTTAGGGATTAGGAGATTTGGACAACAACATGTCAAGTCTATATGTCTATTATTTTAGTTTAATACATGTTTAATAAATTTTTCAAATCATGTAAATTCAGCTAAAAATGGAAGGAGGAGGATATCAAACAACATTCCTATATCTTCTTGATGACATGCTTGCAATAATTATTGCAGAGTTATGTCTGGATGATTGTGATTTTTTTTTCAAAAATAGAACTCTCTTGAAATCAGTTGTTTGAGATATAAAACACCTCCACTATACCTAGATACTATCATGGATCATGGGTTTTATTTAATCAAATCCTATTTTATCAATATTCTCATATTTTCAATAAAGGTTAATATTATCAAGATATTTTCAAATATCTAACCTTATCAAAAGATTTTGAATCATATTATGATTTTTAAAAAGGTGTTGAAGAAGGAGACCCTTTCACAACCTATACATATTTTCCTTTAATATATATTCTTTCAATACACACTTATAGTATTATAAAAGGACCATTGATTGAAAATTTCAACTCAAACTTGGTCTGACTGTTTTGTAAAAATCATGTTTTATCAAATGTTTTGAAATTATATGTCATAGATGATTATTTTACAAAACTATTTTTCTATGAACACCCATATGACCCAAGTTGTTCAAGGTGTATTTGGATAAAGGAATCAAATGATTTTGAAGGATCTCTAAATCATTGTTTCAATGCACGAACCTTCTATTTACATGAACACGATGATGATGAAACCATGTAGACACGATGATCAAGGTATGATATTATTTCTATTGGGAATAATTTTATTTTATCATATGAAAGAAAAAATGTTAATATATATAAGACTTAATGAATTAAGATGTTGATATATTTATGATTTGGGATGAAAATGAGAGGTATAAAAATACCATTTAGGTTAAAACATATTAAGGTTATTTTTGAGTTTTATAAAAAGGGACAACCCACAAGATGGGTAATAACCCATCACGTTCGGCAAGACCACCTAAATCGAACCCACAACCAAAGGGCGAGAAGGGTGCATCACCTACCACTAGCCTACATAAAGTCCCCAGTCAGTATGACTTATTCTTTTTAGTTAAATGATTTTATGGATCAAGAATAAGTTTATTCTGGGAACTTATGTTTTATCAAATTAATATCCTTAGTATAGGAAAATGATTTGGTGATTAAGTTATAAATATTATTTTGGAAGACGTCCTATATTTTGGGAACACTATATTCTTAATGAAAATAGAATAATATGGGATTTAATTTTAGGGGTAATGGTTGAATTTTATTTTGGAATAATCTATGTTTTTATTGTGGACATTTGGCGATTTGAGTTATTTATGGAAATTATTAACCTATCATAGAGAATATGTGATTAGGTTAATTAATTTTAGGTATAAAATTTAAAGAATAGTCATTGTTTTTTGGAGATAAATGTTAAGATTTATCGTGGAAGACTATATGATTAAATCCTTATGAATTTTGGATTTCAATTTTAGTTTGGATTATTTTGAATAATTTTATGGATAGTTGTTTATTGAATAGTCTTTGTTGAACTTTGGGTATTACTATTGAATTTTAGAGATTAAAAGTAGTCCTCATCCTTATAAAGGATTATTCTTTCTGGGGATTATATGATCTTTTACTAACCATTTTGGTTTGGTTAATGTCTAAATACAAGGAAAATATATGGTTCATCTTTGGTGGATTATTTTATTCTATATAAGTTGATTCTAGTGCTTTAGGTGTGACCAAGTCATCTTGAATACTCATTGTTTCAAGAAAAGATAAGTTTTGGGTAGATATTTATTAAAGGATGAAACTGTACTTGAAAAGTAAGTATGTTTCATTATTTTCTTATTCTAAGTAGTAAAATAATTCCACAAATTTATGAAAAGGGTATTGAAACAAAATTTTTTTCCACTTAATTTTCCTACTGGGAAATCAAATACCTTTTAACCCATCACAAGTTTATGGTTTTTTGGTTAAATTTTTACTGATCATGTTTTTTGTCACTCTATATTAGAACTTGATGGCTATTTTTCTCTTCCATATCCATGTTTTCCTAAATGGAATCCTAGTTTGTGTTATCTTGAGTGAACTTTGTACTTATCTTTCTTTATTTTAAAGTAATAGTTTTATTGAATTTTTTTTGATATATAATTTTTCAATGAAATTACCAAGCCAAATTTTAAAATTGCATGGTCGAAATTTTCAAAATGGGGAATGATGTAATATCCCAAGTTTTAAGAAAGAAACACTATGATCAATAGCATACATGACACACTACATCGATCTTAAATAAACATCTAAATATTATTATTTAAATTTTACAATTATAACCAAGCCATTGGAATGGTAGGAATGAATAGTATCAATTGAATTATGAAAACATGGTTTAAAAATGTTTAAATAATGATTCATTGGTTACCAAATTTATTATAAATGGAAATAAAAACCATTCTAATATAAAGGATTTGTTTTTATGAAAACCTATTTAAAAAGAGAATAATTGTGTTTATAAAATCATACCATACTTTATAGATTAATATTTAAAAAAATATATGTTATATATTAAATTTAATATTTTAAATTCATGTTATGTGTTTTCTAGATATGATATAAGAACAAATTCAATTTTTCGGATAAAAGAAGTATTTTTCTAGAGATACAGTTTTACTGCCTTTTGATGGTGAACCTTTTTTAAATTTAGTTTTTGACACATTTATATATATTATATTTAAAAAAATAAACTTCTTATTTATAAGAGGGACACCAAAATTTACATTAAATGAATTTTTGATATTTTTTTGATAACTATAATGTTTTGATGAATAGTAAAAATACACTAAATTTTAATTGAAAACAACTTTTCCCATCGAGATAATTTATATAGTTAAATAATATTATTTTATGGTTTTAATGTATAAATGGAAGATATTTTTATCATTTAATTAAATCTTGGTAATTTGAAGTAATTTCACTTTTAAATTGGACATAAACACATATCAATCTTTTGATAGTTTTTAATTCTTAAAAACTCAGTTTTTGGTTTTGAAAATGAGAAATAATTTTAAATTAATTTCTTAAAATTATGTGCTTTGAATTTGGAAAAATGTATTCCATATTTTTAATAAGAAGGTATAAATTGTGTAAATAGGTACCTTTTATTTTTGGACATTATGAATAGTAACTTTAGTAATTATTTTTATTTACCATGGTTAAATGGTAAATCTGGTAAAAAAGGGTAAACAATAATATTATAATAACATAAAACTATCATAAATGTATTATAATACTATTTTATGAGATATGTCCAACCATAATCATCCTTGGGTATATTTTAGGACCCCATGGATCTACTTGGGAGTGATAATGACATGTTATAATAATTAATTTATTATAAAGAGAAAAATAACATAAACATGTATCTTGTTACAATTTTTTTTATATGGGGTAATATAAGTGATCTATTCAACTATAAATAGTCATTAGAAATATAAAAATATTTCCTACATAATTATATTTTATTTATAATTTTTAGAAATTAATTAAATAAATTTATTTATGACCCAATGATCATTTAGTGATTGCTTTATTAATAAAGAATTCAAATAAATGATATTATTAATATTATAATAAATATTATTTGACATAATTTATGTTATAAAATAAATTTCTAGGTGAATTTGACATGTTATTATTGATTCCATGTTTTTTTGAAGGAATCAGGTTGTTATGAATTTGTAAAATCGTCAAGTATGAATAGTGAGCAAAATTGATATAATTCATAACATAAAATATAATATAGTTTATTAAATGATATTAAATTCATAAAAATATAATATTATTCCAAATGTTTAATATAAGTACAAATATGTCATAAATGGAATTTTTATGGGTCATTTGATTTGATATGGTAATTACATTAAGCCACAATGTGTAAATAACATGATATCACTATAAGATTAAAAAGGGTAAAATAAGGGTTGAAAAAAGACAAGGATAAAAAAATATTAAAAACTTGTCTAAAAATTATAGGATGATGTTTATATGAACTAAAATCATATTATATTTTAATTAAATGTGTTTTGGACCATTTTTATTTGAAATTGAATTTATAAAAATTAATATTTCAAGACTTTCCAAACGTGCCCCTCACCTCTTCTATAAATGGGAACTTTTCTTATCTTTATCTCAAACTTAAAAATAATTTTAGTTCAGAAAATAATTCTACAATATTCTTCCTATAATTACACCCTTCCTACTATAATCCTTACCTTGGGAAGATGGCAATTCAGGAAAGCCTTTTGGCTCGAATCAAAAGAAGTTACCCGATTTTGAGGTAACGTCTTCTCTCAAGTTCCTTTCCTTTATTTTACTTCTCCACTCCCTATGATATTATTATTATTTTATTACATAATAACACCAGTATCATCAATATACTAGGATTTTTTAATGAGAATTATTCTATCTACACTTACACACACCTCCATCTATTGGAAACAAACATACTGTTTCTGTGTAGGACGAACTAATGTCTCACGAAACGATGCTTGTTCAATTTTATCCTACCACATATAAAGGTGGCCATTATAATGGAACTATATTTATATATTATATATATTATATTTATATTATCTATATTATTCAATAATTTTTATACAGAACATACCTTTATGCTTTTCATGTTGTATAAATACAATAATTTCGTTTGAGGAAGTGTGGACTATCGCCCACTAAAAGTGATATGAATCGTTTATGATATACATGGAATTTATTAAGGATGGATTTCATGAACCTATGTAAATTATATAACATATATATTATACTATAATTATAATATGTATATGTATCAATTAGTTTTAATTCTTTTAATATGACAAAGAAATGAAAGTAGCGTTCATGCGTACATACGACCTACCATCTCCATGAATGGTGTATTTAATTTCTTATCTCAAAATATTATAGATTATTATAAATAAATACACACATATATATATATGATATTTATATGTTATTTAAATCATTAATATCAATCCGTAGATGATGTAATTATGACCAAATGGACAATTTGTAATCATAACAAGTTCATTTTTGACTCAAATACCGAATACTGAATAAATGTACGATATGTACTTAAATCATTAAGAAATTTTTATAAAATGGTAATAAGTGATATAAAAATAATAATAAAAACATGAAAAATTTTATGAGACAAGTATAAATTAACTTATGTTTATTATTCGGGAAGATAAAGAACGAACGAGACAAGTCGGACTTACGGTAAGAGACTTCATCTCAATCTCCTTTCTTTGGAGAATATGTTGATGTTATGCACCTTTATTTTTCTATAAGGTTTATATAAAACGCTTTCAATAATTATATCATTAATTAGTGTATTATAATTATATTTAAAGTTTTGTATAATGTAATTCCTTATTGATATGTATTCAAGTGTTTCTTATGCGGTAAGAGAATTCTCAACTTCTCTTTCCTTTCAAGTTATCTTTTAGGTGGTATGTATTTTAAATTTCCATAACATGTAATTATTTACATTTTATTATGTCCCTATACTATATTATTATTAATTTATGAATGATATACCCCAGTACCTTTTCTTTTTAATGTTTTCTAAATCCATGTTACATAGTCGTTATGCTGCAGAATTTTCGTATCAAAATCTCTCTTTTTTTTCTCAAGAAATTATCTTATTTTATTTATGTGAATACCCAAAACTATTTAATTTATTGGGTTATTCATAAAAACATAAAAATTATTTATTTGATTCTGAAATTTACATACATAAAACCCTCATTACCTTTTCATGGGTTATAAATGACATAATGATCATGTTTTTAAGAACTTTTTAAAATGCCATGATTTTGATATGAAACCAATTTATTTTGATATCTATGGGTTATTTATGAATTTTTTGATTATTATATATGTGGATAACATGAAAATAAATACATATTAACATTACACCTTTATATCTCTCTAATACATTGGGTAAAGAAATTAATCTCCCGAGATGACAAGTTTTACGATACCTTGGTGAATTATCTTGGTAATTTTTAAGATACATTGGTGAATAACCTTGAAATTTTTTACAAAACCTTATTGAATAACCTTGGTAATTTTTATGATATATTACGGATAGACCTTAGTGATATGATACCTTGGGGATGGACCTTGGTGAAATTCTTATAAATGTATGAATTAAATGTTGTAGCCACATTTTCAAGTTATGATCCAAGTTCTTATTGTTATGATATTTTTCTTTCTCATGACTTTATGAAATCCCTAATGTTCTTATTTGTATCTCTTAAGATCACATGTAAATTGTTTCCCTTGTTTTTCATTACTGATATTTTTATGGACATCCCAAGTTTTTGAAATGTTTTTTAGAGGGTATAAGGATGGGTAAGAGAAAGGAATATTTCTAGAAGTTTTTTTATCAAGAAAAGAAATCATGTTATATTCAAGGAGTTTTATTTTTTTATTTTTTTTATAGTGAGTAGTATAGTATACATTGTAAATTTTGAGTTCTTATGTAATAGTTATGTCATAATTATCTAAAACTATAAACCTAAAAATATCCTAAATGTAAAGGAAAGTAAATTCTTGATCAAAACTCAAGATTATGTAAGGTTTAAGGCTGAGGAATTATAGTTGGTATCAAAGGAAAGGTTTAGAAAACTTTAGGGATTATGAGTTTTGTACAATCATATGGTAAGTCTCTATGTCTATTATTTTAGTTTAATATTTTTTTATTAATTTTTCAGATCATGGAAAGTTGGTTACAAATGGAAGGAGGAGGATATCAAACAACATTCCTATCTCTTCCGGATGATATGCTTGCAATAATTATTGCAAAGTTATGTCTGGATGATTGTGAAATTTTTTTAAACATACAACACTCTTTCAAGTAGTTGTTTGAGATATAAAACACCTCCACTATTCCTTGACACCATCTTGGATCATGGGTTTTATTTAATCAAATCATATTTTATCAATATTCTCATATTTTCAAGAAAGGTTAATATTATCAAGAAATTTTCAAATATTTTACCTTATCACAAGATTTTGAAGCATATTATGATTTTGAAAAATGTGCTGAAGAAGTAGACTTTTGCACAACCAATTTATATTTTCTTTTAAAATATAGTCTTTCAATACACACTTATAGTATTATAAAAGGACCATTGATTGAAAATTTTAACTCAAAATTGGTTTGACTATTTTATAAAAATCAAGTTTTATCAGATGTTTTGAAATTATATGTCACACATGATTATTTTCCAAAATAATTTTTCTATAAACACCCATATGACCCAAGTTGTAAAAGGTGTATTTGTATAAAGGAAGAAAATGATTTTTAAGGATCTCTAAATCATTGTTCTATTGCATGGACCTTCTATTTATATGAACACTATGAAGATGAAACCAGGTGGACACTATGATCAAGGTATGATGTTCTTTCTATTGGGAAAAATTTTATTTTATCATATGGACGAAAAAATGTTAATATATATAATACTTAATGAATTAATATGTTGAGGTATTTATGATTTGGGATGAAAATTAGAGGTATAATACAACCATTGTGGTTAAAACATATTAGGGTTATTTTTTTTTGAGTTTTATAAAAAGGGACAACCTGCAAGATGGGTGACAACTCATCGTGTCCGACAAGGCCACAGGAATTGAACCCACAACCGAAGGGAGACAATGGTGCATCACCTACCACTGGCCTACATGAATTCCCCAATTACTATAACTTATTATTTTTAATTAAATAATTTTATGGATGAATAATAAGTTGATTTTGGGAACTTATGTTTTATCAAATGGATATCCTTAGTATAGGAAAATGATTTGGAGATTAAGTTATAAATATTTTTTTTGGAAGGAATTATCTCTATTGGGAACACTATATGACTAATGAAAATAGAATAATTTGGGATTTAATTTGAGGAGTAATGGTTGAATTTTATTTTGGAACAATCTATGTTTTTATTGTGAACATTTGGAAAATTGGGTTATTTATGGAAAAGATTAATCTATCATGAAGAATATGTGATTAGGTTAATTAATTTTAAGTATAAAACTCTAAGAGTAGTCGATGTTATTTAGAGATAAATATTAAGATTTATTGTGGAAGACTATATGATCAAATCCTTCTGAATTTTGGGTTTCAATCTTAGTTTGGATTATTTTGAATAACTTTAAGGACAATTGTTTATTGAATGGTCTTTATTAAACTTTAGGTATTACTGTTGAATTTTGGAGATTAAAAGTAGTCCCTATCCTTATAAAGTATTATTATTTTTGGGTATTATAGATCTTGTACTAACTATTTTGGTTTGTTTAATGTCTAAATACAAGGGAAATATATGGTTCATCTTTTTCAGATCATGTGATTCTATAGAAGTTGATTCTAGCACTTCATGGGTGACCAAGTCATCTTGAATACTCATCGTTTGAAGAAAAGATGAGTTTTTGGTAGAGATTTATTAAATAATGAAAGTATACTTGAAAAGTAAGTATGTTTCCTTATGTTATTATTCTATGTAGTAAAATAATTCCTCAAATTTAAGAAAATGGTATTAAAACAAAAGTGTTTTCTGTTTACTCTTCTTATTGAGAAATCAAAGACCGTTTAACCCATAAAAAGTTTATGGTTTTATGGTTGTTAATTTTTTTCTTGTTCATGTTTTCTATCACTATCCATCAGAACTTGATGGTTATTTTTCTCTTCGATATCCATGTTTTCGAGATAGA
Source organism: Viscum album (assembly GCA_963277665.1). Classification (NCBI taxonomy): domain Eukaryota; kingdom Viridiplantae; phylum Streptophyta; class Magnoliopsida; order Santalales; family Viscaceae; genus Viscum; species Viscum album. The sequence continues at coordinate 1,404,588,018 of OY728132.1, read as the reverse complement.
ACCCTAGTTTGTGTTATCTCGGGTGACCTTTGTACTTCTCTTCTATTTCTTTTAGAGTAATAGTTTTATTGAATCTTTTTTAAATGTGGGATTTTTCAATGAACTTACTGAGAGAAATTTTAAAACTATGAGGATGAAATTTCCAAAAGGGAGTAATGATGTAACATCCTGAGTTTTAAGAAAGAAACACTATGATCAATAGCATATATGATACACTACATCAAGCTTAAACGAACAACTAAATATTATTATTTAAATGTTACCATTATAACCTAGATGTTGGAATGAAAAGAATGAATAATATCAACTAAATTATGAAAATATGGTTCAAAAATGTTTAAATAATGATTCATTGGTTACCAATTTTTTTAGAAATGGAAATAAAAACCAATTGAATATAAATGATGTGTTTTTATGAAAACCTATTTAAAAAGACAATAATTGTGTTTATAAAATCATATCACTCTTTATGGATTTCTATTTAATTAAAAATATATGTTATATATTAAATTTAATTTTTTAAATTCATATTATATGTTTTCTAGATATGATATAAGAACAAATTCAAATTTTCAGCTAAAATAAGTATTTTTCTAAAAATACATTTTTACCACATTTTGTTGGAGAACCTTTTTTAAATTTAGTTTTTGGCACCTTTATATATTATATTTGAAAAAATAAACTTATTATTTATACTAGGGATATCAAAATTTACTTTGGATGGATTTTTTATATTTTTTTGATAACTATCATGTTTCAATGAATAAGAAAAATACGTTAAATTTTAATTGAAAACAAAATCTTCCATCAAGATAATTTATATGATTAAATCATATTATTTTACGGTTTTAAAATATAAATGGAATATATTTTTATCATTTAATACAATCTTGGTTATTGGAAGTAATTTTACTTTTAAATTGGACATAAAAACATGTGAATCTTTTGATAATTTTTACTTCTTGAAAACTCACTTTTTGGTTTTGACAACGGGAATTAATTTAAAATTAATTTCTGAAAATTATGTGTTTTGAATTTGGAAAAGTGGATTCCATATTTGGAATCATAAGGTCTAAATTTTGTAAATAGGTACCTTTTATTTTTGGACATTATGAATAGTAACTTCAGTAATTATTTTTATTTACCATGGTTAAAGGGTAAATATGGTAAATAAGGACAAAAAATAATATTATAATAATATAAAACTTCTATAAAATGTATTTTAATCCTATTAGATGAGATATGTCCGACCATGATCATCCTTGGGTCGATTTTAGGACCCCATGAATCCACTTGGGAGTGATAATGGCATGTTATAATAATTAATTTAATGTAAAGAGAAAAATAACATAAACCTGTATCTTCTTAGTAATTTTTTTTATATGGGGTTATATAAGTGATATATTCAACTATAAATAGTCATTAAAAATATTAACTTATTTACTACATCATGATATTTTATTTATAATTTTTATAAATTAAATAAATAAATTTATTTATGACCTAATGATGATGCAGTAATTGCTTCATTAATAAAGGATTCAAATAATGATATTATTAATATTAAAATAAATATTATTTGACATAATTTATATTATATAAGAATTTTATATGTGAATATGACATGTTGGGATTGATTTGATGTTTTTTTTGAAAGAATTAGGTTGTTATGAATTTGTAAAAAAGTCAAGTATGAATAGTGACCAAAATTGACATAATTCATAACTTATAATATAGTATAGTTTATTAAATGATATTAAATTCATAAAAATATAATATTCTGAAAAATGGTTAATTTAAGCACAAATATATCATAAATTTTATTTTTTGGGTCATTTGATATGATATGGTTTTTACATTAAGCCACAATGTGTAAATAACATGATATCACTATAAGATTAAAAAGGGTAAAATAAGGGTTAAAAAAAAGTTAAGGATAAAAAAATATTCAAAATTTGTCTAAAAATTATTGGATTATGAGTATACAAAGATACATAATATTATATTTTAATTAAATAATTTTTGTACCATTTTTAATCAAAATTAAATTTATAATAAATTAATATTTCAAGACTTTCCTAATGTGCCCCTCACCTCTCCTATAAAAGGGAACTTTTATTATATTTATATCACAATTAAAAAGACTTTTAGTTTGGAAAATATCTATACAATAATCTTCCTAGAATTCCTCCCTTCCTCCTAGAAGCCTCACCTTGGGAAGAAGGCAATTCAAGAAAGCCTTTTGGCTCGAATAAAAAGAAGTTACCCGATTTTGAGGTAACATCTTCTCCCAAGTTTGTTTCCTTTATTTTCGTTCTCCACTCCCTATGCTCTTATTATTATTTTATTACATAACAACACAATTATCCTCAATATACTAGGATGTTTTTATGAGATTTATTTTAACTACACTTACACAAACCTCCATCTAATGGAAATGAACATACTGTTTCTATATACGACGAACTACTGCCTCACGAAATAATATTTGTTCAATTTTCTCCTACCACCTATCATGGATTCCATTATGATGGCACTATATTTATATATGATATATATTATATTTATATTTTCTATATTATTAAATAATTTTCGTTTAGAACATACCTTTATGCTTTTCATGTTATATAAATACGATAATTTCGTTTGAGGAAGTGTGGACTATCACCCCCTCAAAGTGATATGACTCGTTCATGCTATACATGTAATTTATAAAGTAAATATTTCAAAAACCTATGTAACTTATATAACATATATATTATACTTTAATTATAATATATATATATGCATCAATTAGTTTTCATTCTTTTAATATGACAAAGAAATGAAAGTAGCATTCATGCGTACGTACGACATACTATCTCCATGAATGGTGCATTTCATTTATTATATCAAAATATTATGGATTATTATAAATAAATACATACATATATATATATGATATATATATGTTATTTAAATCATAAATATTATTCCAGAGATGATGGAATTATGACCATATGGATAATTTGTAATCATAACAAGTTCATTTTTGACTCAAGTACCGAATACCGACTAAACGTTTGATGTGAACTTAAATCATTAAGTAATTATTATAACATGGTAATAAGGGATATTAAAAGAATAAAAAAACATGAAAAAATTTCTTAGACAAGTATAAATTAACTTATGTTTATTATTTAGGAAGATAAAGAACAAACGAGACAAGTTTGACTTAAGGTAAGGGACTTTGTCTCAATCTCCTTTATTTAGGGAATATCTTGAAATTATGAACCTTTATTTTACTATAAGGTATATATAAAAACCTTTTAATCATTATATAATGAATTATTATATTATAATTATATTTAAAGTTGTTTATAATGTAAATATTTATTGATATGTATTCAAGTGTTTCTTATTTGGTAAGGGAATTCTCAACTTCTATTTCCTTCCAAGTTATCTTTTATGTGGTATGTATTTCAAATTTCTATACCATGTTATTATTTCCATTTTAGTCTCTACCTAAACCGTATTATGAGTCATTTATGAATGGTATACCCCTGTACCCTCTCTTTTTAATGTTTTCTAAGACCATGTTGCATAGTCGTTATGCTGTAGAATTTTCATCTCCAAATCTCTCTCTTTTTCTCAATAAATTATCTTATTTTATTTATTAGAATGACCAAACCTATTTCATTTACAGGGGTATTCATAATTACATAAGATTGATTTATTTTATTCTGGAATTGACATACATAAAACCCTTATTCTCTTTCCATGGGTTATAAATGAAATAATGATCATGTTTTTAAGCACTTTTTAAATCACTATGATTTTGATATGAAACCAATTTCTTTTGATCTATATGGGTTATCTATGAAATTTTTGATTAAGATATATTTAGATCACATGAAAGAAATATATATTAAGGTTGATCCCTGATAGCACTCCAATTCATTGGGTAATGAAAATAATCTCTAGAGATGATAAGTTTTACGATACCTTGGTGAATAACCTTGGTAATTTTTATGAAAACTTAGAGACGGACCTTAGTGATATGACACCTTGGGGGTGGACCTTGGTGATATGCTTATGAATGTCTAAATTAAATGTTGTAGACACATTTTCAAGTTATGATCCAAGTTCTTATTATTATGATATTTTTCTTTCTCTTGACTTTATAAAATCCCTAATGTTCTTATTTATATATCTTAAGATCACATGTAAACTATTTACCTTGTTTTTCCTTACTAAGATTTTTATATTCACCCCATGTTTTTGAAATGTTTTTCACAGGGTATAAGGATGGGTAAGAGAATGGAGGAATTAAAAAAGTTTTTTTATCAAGAAAAGAAATTATTTTATATTCAAGGAGTTTTATTTTGTGAAAAAAAATTATAGTGAGTAGAAGAGTCTACTTTGTAAATTTTGATTTGTTATGTAATATTTATGGCCTAATTCTCTAAAACTCTAAACATGAAGAGGTGCTCATTGTGAAAAAAGTAAATTCTTGATCAAAACTCAAGATTATGTAAGGTTTAAGGCTAGGGCCTTATAGGAACCATAATACAATGCCAATATCATGAGCATATAATGTCGTGTCCAGCACTCTGTGGGTATATGGAGACCTTTTCCTTTCCCACACCTCAATATCACATGGGTATTTGGAGTCTCAGTCCTTGTCCCACACTTTCTATCATATATGGGTATTTGGAGCCTCAGTCCCTATCCCACACCTCAATATCACATATGGGTATTTTTAGCCTCAGTCCTTGTCCCATACCTCAATATGAAATGGTTATTTAGAGCCTCAATCCATTTCATATACAACAATATTCACATGCATGGAGTTTGGTATAGAATGTCATGGATAACACCCCATGGGTAAGCGGAGAATTATTATGTGTCTCACTCCTCATTTATTAGTCATTCATATTTATCACATAAATCTAATTTAACAAGGTTAATAATCATTAACCATCTCATCAACATTTCTCATCATGATATACCATTTCAATTATCAAAATAGTCAAGTTCCATCACTTTTATTCACATGGAATAATATGAACAAATAACTATTAATCCATCTATCAACCCTTCAAGGTTAAACCAAAAAACCCTTACTTATCATTAATCAATCAATTTGTTACTCAATTAAACATTCAATTCTACAATCCCATCAATTGACTAATTATATAATCCCATAATTGACCAATTTTCATAACCTCATTAATCAATAAAATTTCCCATTATTTACTAGTTGTAAAAATCAAAATTACCAATTTTTATTTTTCTAAGTTTAACTCATTACATATTCACATGAAAAATCAATTAATCAATTCCATGATTCCATAAATCAATTAATCAATTAGTAAATTCAAATAAATATTAAATTTCCAAGAGTTGAACTCGAATTTCCACAATAAATACAAAACATTGGAATTCAATACAATGAAAATTGAATTTATACCACCTACCTCAAGATCATTGATAGACACTCACCAACAAAAATCCACAAAATTGAAGAGAAATGATCAACTGCACAATAGAGAAAGAGATATCAATACAAAACCTATATCCAAAACTAATAGGATTAGATCCATGAAAACCTAGATCTATATCTATTAAAAATGAAGTAAAACATTTCTTTAAAGGATGATAGAAATATGGTAGAGTGGGAGGAATTCAGTCAGGATAATAATATCTTATCAAAAGAGGTTCAAATTCTTCAATCCAGTATTTGATTCATCAAGAATGAAGTTTATTTGTCCTTGGAATCCACCTGGGAGCCTAAAACAATGATAGAAAACATTTATGGTAAAGTTGGGTTAAATTAGGGTGAAGTAAGGGGTGTTCAAAAATCATAAATCTAATTTTTAGAGGATTTACTCTCATGAACACAATTTCTTGAGAAAGTGTGCATGGTTTTCTGAATCATGTTCTCTAATCATGAACCTCTCATGTGGGGGTTCATGGATACTCCTGATAGGGCACACAATTTGAAAAACCATGCACCAACTATGAAATCCTTCACTATATGGGGTTTCACAGTTTTCTGGGGAAGGGTGTATGGTTTGGGAAAATTGTGTGTCAACCATGAACTGCCCAAAACCCCTAAAAATCTTCCAATTCTAACCCAAACACACCCAAGATAAAACCCAAACAAGATATAATCAAAATAATGAAAATAAGTACCTAAAAATGAGCTCGATACATCTCAAATAAAAAGCCTCATATGGTTCCATCTGAATAGTTTCATTATAAATAATATTATAGGTGAAATAAAAAAGTGATAGGTGATTCCCCCAAGAGCCAAAAAAGTATAGAACACACACTCATAACATATCTTCATGTACCTGTATCATACATTCTAACTACCCATCTGTATGTGGGTGGAATTCCATACTCAAAAAAACCTATATACCAAGCACCTTCTACAAGCTCTTATAGAAGCGCAAAGTAAAATGAGAGTAACTATCTAAAACTATACTCTGTGGCACCCCATATCAATATACTATCTCCCAAATGTACAAGTATCCTAACTGAACCATTGAGAAAGTCTCCCATATAGAAAAGAAATGTAATACTTTTTTCAATCGGTCCACAACCACCTAAATAGTGTCATTCTTTCAAGGCATACTCAGGATACCCACCAAAAATTATATGGTAATTTCATCCCACTTACATTATGGAATGGAAAATGATTGTAGTAAATCACTAGTTCATTTATGCTCTACCTTCACTAGTTGATAGGTGTTACATTGTGTCATGAACCCTGTAATCACCTTTTTCATGCATGGCCACCAATGTTGTCAACATAGGTCATGATACATTTTGGTCAAAACTGGATTCACCATCCAATTTGAAGTATGAAATTTATACATTATATCATCTCACATACTATTAGGCATGAATACATGGCCACATACATAGAAAATCTCATCCTCATCTATAGTCCAATCAGGAGATGACTCCCCACCTTCAAGGCTTTCTCTTAAGGCCAAGAATTCTAGATCCTCAGAATACCTCTCCCTAATCCATATCAAAAGTGTATATTATACTAAAAATAATATGATGGTAATCTACTATTGAACCTCTTGATCCATAAAATGAATCTTAGATAGAGAATTCATCATCTTCCACTCAGAACTAGACTCCGGAACTACCTGAGTCTGAGTTTTAATTCTTAGAGTGTTAGTAATAATGTTTCCCTTATTGAGTTTATATGCTATCTCGAAATCAATTGAATTCATATATTCATCCCACCTCTACTACTGGAGATTCCAATTTCATTGTGAAAATATATACTTTAAGCTCTTATAATAAATATACATAGTAAAATTTTCAACCAATATATAATGCCTCCAAAAATTCAAAGAATAAAACACTACAACTAATTTGAGATAATGCATAGGATAGTTACATTCATGTGGAATCAACTGTAGAGATTCATAAACAAAAAATTGATCTCCCTACACCAACAACACTCTATGTCTAATCCTAAAAGCATCACAAAACACCGTATACTCCTCACCCAGCTCTGGTAGGATCAATATTCAAAAAATTTGCAAATGCTTATTCTACTCATGGAAGGAATTATTACATGATCCATACCACTCAAACTTCACTCCCTTATTGGTCAAGACATAAAGTGGTGCTTCCAAGAAAGAAAAGTCTTGGATAAACCTCCAATAATAGCCCTATAATCCGAGAAAACCATGGACATAAAAGTCATTCTTTGGATTCTCCCAAGAAATCACTACATGCACCTTATTTGGGTCTATATACACTCCTTCCTCTAAGATGATGTGACCTAATAAATGTACTTGATTGATCCAGAATTGGCACTCAGATAGATTGGCATATAGCCGATTCTATCTCAGCATAATCAGGATGATATTATTATTTTGGGCATGATTATCACGAGTCTTAGAGTACACCATTATTTCTTCCACAAATACCACCACAAACTGATCTAGGTATAGGTAGAATATTTTTTTCATTAAGACCACATAAACTACAGGAGCATTCATCAACCCAAATGGAATTACAACAATATCATAAAGGCTATACCTACTTCTTAAAGTAGTATAAGGTATATCTGATGCACCTGATTTGTGTATACATTTTCATATACTCTATTGAAAAATAAGAATAAGTTTTTAGATAATTACCTACTGCTTAGGGAACAAATACTTTGATTTTGGTGATCTTGTTCATTTCCATGAGGTTTATGGCCAAATACACAAAATAGGGAAGAACTAAGAAAAAATTTACAACTACATTGAATTTACTTATATACATGCTGTGTACATTCAAGATCAGACATGGGTTGATCAGGACAAGTACATGCCCAAGTAACCAGAAGATGGTACCCGTTGTGTTCAAAATATACATGTCATGTATACCATTCTAGAAGTAGTTGGTGGACGAGAAGAGTCAAATGCCCATGCGGCCGACTGAAGGGTACACACCGTGTTCTGTTGATACACGTTGTGTATACATTTCTAGAAGCGGTTGGTGACCGAAAGAGAGACTACATGCCATGTATAGTGGCTCCACATGCCGTGTACATTCACCTACCAGGCGACACTGTGTTCCAAGTCAATGACGGTGTGTTAGGCCCCCTACCAATGGAGAAAACAGATGAAAAAACGCGTTAACAAAAGTACACGGTGTGTACTTTGTCCACACACTGTGTACTTATTTTTTCTATAAAAGGAGGACTTAGCTTCCGGACCAAGGGAGAGAGAAGGAGAGCGGGGTGTTAGTATTGTGTGGAGAAAAGGGTTGAAGTTCTGAAGGAGAGACTCTCTACCGTCGTACTACCATCATTCCACCATCTACCGAAGAATCATTTCCACCTAGAAGTTCCAAGCATGATCACATTAGGTATCAAGAGTATTGTGATTATATTTACCTCCATGTATAACTAAACACCTAGTGTGTTGGGATTATGGGAGATGATGAGTTTTAATTCAAATTAAGTTGCTATTAATGTGTTTTTTTCTAATAATATCTTCTTATTCTTCTTAAATCACTTCATATTATCACTGGAAATTCTATACCAGAATAAGGGCAGAATTTTATGGGATTCAAAAGAAGAATACCGATGAATAATTTCATGACCATTGGAAGTATTCGTCAACTCAAAATGAACTAAGCCAAATAAAGATCTGTTAAACACTAACTACCGGACCAAGGAGTTAGTTTCTTCATCTCTAAATATAAAGTTTACTGGACCAAGGAAACTTTATTACAAATTTAACCTAAAGTGTTGGGTTATTGTGAACAACAAAACCTCATAAGAAATTTTATTTAATAATAAAACTTCTCATAAATCCATAACCCCAACACATTTCTATCTTCATTTACATAAAAAAAATTTTTCCTATATTTTACTTTTATTCTGTTAAGCAATTTATTAAAATAAACTTAAAACCAATTGTTCTTTTTGTATCCAAAATAAACAGCAAAAATTGACTCTAAATTTAGCAGCCTTCATTAAAAAAAAATACAAACTAAGTTAAATAAGATACAAATAACTCCTTTTTTTTTCTGTGGATCGACCCCTTACTGGTGCTATACTTGTTAGGGAAAAAATAATTTGGGACACCGATAATATACCTTCGGTGAAACGACTCTCTAAATTTTAGCGTTGTTGCTGGGGAACTTAGAGTTACTTTTAAAACTTGTTTTAATTAAATTTGTATCAAATTTTAGTGAAAATAAAAATCATAAATTCACAAAAATTTCTTTTCTATTATCATTTCTGTTTATCTTTCTTTTTCCTCATCTACACTTGGTGTTTTGCTTTGTTTTGTGTAGGACTTTAGGTGTATGAGTGGTCACCTCACGCTTTCTGAGAACACTGAGTCATAAGGGGTTTTTCCCAACTGACCTGGAGATCGAACACATGTTTTTTGAGGTGCCAACGAGCACTAATGTCCGAACACAACCAAACCACTCTACTAGTGCAGAACGAGGAAGGCAATCCAGCTGCTGTCCAAGGAGCTGGACAATAGTTAAGACTGGATGACAACCGGAACCCTCAGAAGCTTCAACAATTCCAACCAGAGTGGATTCCATATTTCAACCAAGGCCAGGGGCCATTCTACGCCCCTCAGGACCAACAATTCATGTCGGTTCTTCTTCCTCAGCAGCCACCTCCACGTCGTACCCTCATAAAGTACGACCTACCATCAATCCACGGAGCTGATACGAGCATAGTCTATCCACCGGTGCAGGCCCAACACTTCGAGATCAAGCCCGCTATCATGTAGCTGATCCAAAAAACCATTCAATTTAGCGGCCTACCCATTGAGGATCCCAATGCCTATCTCTCCAATTTTATAGAGGTCTGCGACACATTTCTCTACCACAGAGTGTCCACATATGCCATCTATCTTCGCCTTTTCCCCTTCTCTCTAAGGGCTAAGGAGAAAGACTGGATTAAAGGATTTACGCAATGATCCATCCTCACCTAGGAGGAGCTAGCCCAGGTGTTCCTGTCCAAATACTTCCCACCCTCTAAGATGATGATGCAACGGAACGAGATCCACAACTTTCTGCAACATGACTCAGAATCACTGTACGAATCATGGGAGCACTTCAAGAAGATGTTTGACAAATTCCCACACTACATACTTCCACTTTGGATGTAGGTCCAAACCTTCTACGGAGGATTGACAAGTAATACCAAGTCCGTGGTGGATGCTGCTGCTGGAGGTGCGGTAATGAGGAAATCCCCTAAAGAACTCTTTGAACTAATGGAAGACATGTCTGCCAACATATTCCAGTGGCATTCTAAGCAGGGCACATAGAAACGAGGTATGCATAACATTGATGCAACTACCATGCTAGCTGCCCAGTTGGATGCTGTGTCCAAGAAGATCGATGCGCTCAATCTGAAGGTCACATCCCAAGTACATGGGGAAAACCATCCAGCATGTAGCGAATGTGGTGATAACCACATCATGGGGAAATGCCCAAATTCTACTAGAGGCCCTTCAATAAGTGATGTGAGTTATTTTTCACAAAATTGAGGGCCCAATAAGTACCAGAAGTATTAGAACCAGACATGGAATGATCAACAAAATACAAGATGGGGCTAACAACAACAGAATCCTCCACCCCAGCGACCGCCCGGATATAACTATCCTCCTTATCAGAACCAATACCAGAGGTAGAAACAACCCAAAAAAGGGACCTTATCAGTAATAAGGGTATCAGAACCCTCGCCCACAACATCCACGATAGCCACCACCTCCACCAGCTCAATAACCACCTCAGCAGGAGAACACCTCAAGGTTAGAGGATCTCATGAACAAATTTATATCTAATGCTGAGACCAGGTTCCAAAATCAAGAGGCTTCAATTAGAGGCCTAAAGAACCAGATTGGTCAATTGGCAAACCAACTATCGGGAAGGCAACCTGGTACTCTACCAAGAAACCCAAAGAAGAACCCGAGGGAGGAGGCCCATGCCATCATGCTCTGGAGTGGAAAAGAGCTCCAACAAAACCAACCAACACAGTCAGGTGTATCCACACCCCCTGTTGATGAATAAGGTACCAATACCGACCCTCATCATCCAAAATCCCACCGAAGGAGGCTTTGCAGAATAAAGGGAAGGAGGTTGTCAAACCATTTTAACCTAACTTACCCTTCCCAGAGAGATTAAAGCAAAGAAAGCTGGACCACTAGTTCAAAAAATTCATGGACACGTTAAAAAAGCTGCACATAAATATTCCATTTATAGAGGCACTGATGCAGATGCCCACTTATGCCCAATTCATGAAGGAAATACTCTCCAACAGAAGAAATATGGAGGATTTGTGCACCATTTCCCCCCACCAAGGAGTGTTTTTTAGTCGTCTAACATTCAATTCCTCCCAAACTTTAGGATCTAGGTAGTTTCACTATTCCATGTACCATTGGACCATGAGAGTTTGGGAAGGCCCTCTGTGACTTAGGGGCCAGCATGAACCTCATTCCCATTGTAGTTTTTAAGAATCTAGGGCTCAATGATTTAAATCCTACCCAAGTATCCCTTCAACTTGATGATCGATTCATCAAACATATGAAGGGACTACTGGAAGATGTGCTCTTTAAAGTGGGAAGGCTGATCCTTCCGGAAGATTTCACCATCCTTAATATAGAAGATGACCACGAGGAACCTATCATTTTGGGAAGGCCTTTCTTGGAAATTGGGAAGGAACTCATTGTTGTGCACCAGGAGGAGCTAATTTTCTGGGTAGGAGATGAGAGAGTCTCCTAAAATGACCTCAAGGATGTCAAGCATGCATCATCGCCCGATAATGAGGGATGTTATGCGATAACTACCATGGATGATCTCTTAGTGGATGATCTGGTATGTTATTTTATTTCTAATAACTTTATCATTCCAGATATTCCAGTTGAAGAAGATCCAGAGAACCTAAATTCCTAGAAGGACAAGGCAGCTACTATTGGGACCATTATCCACCATAGAGCTCAGGTAAATAAGGTAATTAGGTCAAGCCAACAGCCTAAAATAAAGGTGCTTCCTGGGAGGAAACCCAGAGGATACATGTCGTGTACCACAACTACACGACATGTATTTTTTCCTTTTTATTTTTCTAGATATTATAAATATATAGTTTAACTAATACATAAACAGGGATGATGATGGTGCCACTGGTAAGGTCACTGGAGTTTATCCGATCCATCCCCAAATCGAATTCTCCTAGCCTACCTTCAGCACGGGGTTCCTCCTTTTTATATTTTCTTACATGACATGTGTGATATTTATTTTTCACACACACACACAAAGATATATATATATATATATATTTACTTATAAGAAAACCCATGATGGATATGGATCAGTTGGTCAGAATCATGACCCAGTTCCAAAAGACCCAGGTTCAAATCCTAAGAACCACCCCATTTCCATCATTTTAACTTTTAATAAAACCACACGTTGGGTCTTTAGTTATACATTGTGTGTGTCATGTTTTTCCTTACTAAATTATAAAATTTTTCCATATAAAGTAATTCATGCAGATGAAGTTGGCAGATTGGAAAAGTCTTAGCCCTGGATCCAAAGGACCCGGGTTCAACCTCAGCTAATCTTCTTGCTTCATCCCCTTCTTATATAATTAAAAACCACACGCCATGCATTTCTTTATTCCTGTGTAGTATAGGCCGTATACATTAAATATATATATATATCTGATAAATATGGGTAGCAGCACAACCTTCACTCCAGTGGTTGAGGGTTTCTGTTTGGAACGACCGATTGCCAATTCGAACCTTGCCCCAAGCACCAGACCAAAGGTTGTAATTTTATTTTTCTAATTTTTAAACACACGCCGTGTATTTGACCACTACATTACGTGTATAGTTTTATTTTTAAATTATGTATATATATTTTCCCATTTTTATTATTTTTAATTAATATTAATTATTATATAGTTTACTGTAATAATTATATATATATACATGTTTTCTAATAAAAAAATGAGATACATGGTGTGTAGTCTGTATGTACACGCCGTGTAATTATGCTATATGTGTAACACCCTGAGCTTCCACGATACGCTTCTCATTCAATAATGCAATAGCTTGCATTGTACGCAACTTCGAGTTCTAAAACACCGCGACTAATCAAAGTAGCCGTTATGAATAGTAATAACCACCTTTTAAAATTGTAGAAATTTTATATTTCAAAATGGACTTCATTTTTGTATTCGTAATATCGAAATTATCCAAAGTTGAATTTTTTGTAATTTTCTGAGAACTTCCAATTTTTTATGAATAGTGAAAATTACTTAAAAACAACTTTTTTAATCAAAATAATTTATAGTGATAAATTATACTATTTAGTGGTTTTAAAGTATAATATATTTTTACCATTTTATCCAATGGTGGTCATTAGAATTAATTTAACATTGAAATTGGACATAAACAATTGCCAATCTTTTGATATAAATTGTTTCTTAAAAACACGCTATTTGTTGTAACAGCGGGAATTAATTATAAAATTAATTAATACAACTTATATGTTTGGAATTTTGTAAAATAGACATCATTTTTGAATTCGGAATATCAATTATATCTTAGGGTGAAATTTTGGCATTGTTCTGAAAAACTTCAATTTTTGATGAATAGTGAAACCACTAAGTGGTAGTTAAATAACTGATTTTTCGTTTAAATGAAATATTACCACTTCTGTGATTTGATTTTCAAAAATCCGACATACATGAAGTAAAATGTGGTTCAATGAGATTAAAATAATTTTTTGGTGAATAGTAACTTTTAAGTTCTTAATCGCGATTAGAGGTAATTAGTGTAGTTTAAGGTAAAAATAATGTTTTAATAATATGATATGAGCTTGACACTTGTCATACTCCTATTGGATGAGTCATGTCCGACCAATAAAACTCATGGGTCAACTTGGGGACCCCATGGAGCCACTTTGGTTGGAAAATGACATTAATATATATTTATTTAATGTTAAAATTAAATTGACACAAACATGAGTTATTTTACTAAAACAGTTTTTAAGTGGGGTTACACAAGTCCAAATTTTGACTATAAATATTCATTAGAAAGATAAAACGATTTTCTACATCATAGTATTTTTTTAATAATTTTTAGACATTAAATAAATTAAATTATTTATGACATCATTATGATGCAGCGATGACCTCATTATTTAACGATTTAAATAAAATGAGAAGATAATGCAAAATCCAAGGCTTAAACTTGTCCAAATCCTATTGAATGAGGAGATTTAGAAACCTTATCACCTTACCCTCGAATTATATAAGTGTGGGACCTTTAGAATCCGAAAAGAATTGTGAAATAATGTAACATTTCAATCTTTCCAAAAGTACCCCTCCTCTCCACTTATAAAAGGCCCCCACCTCTCCCACCTCATTTACACATTCAAGCCATTTGGATTGGCCAAAATCTGCCCAAATACTCTCCCAAATTCCCCCTCTTACTCCTAGAAGCCTCACTTTGGGCAGAACTCTTCCCAAGGAAGCCTTTGGCTCAAATCAAAAAGAGTTACCCGATTTTGAGGTAATGTCTTCTCTAGTGTTGTTTTGTTTTATTTTTCTTTTCCAACCCCCTAAACTCTTTTTATTCATTTATTTTGTAACAACAACAATATCCTCAATATACTAGGATGTTGTTATAAGAAGGATTCGAGCTACACTTACACACACCTACATCTAATGGTTAAAGAACATACGGTTTCTGTGGATGGCGAATTTCTGCCTCACGAAACGATGATTGTTCAACACTCATATAACACCTTCAAAGGTGGCCATTAAGATGTCACTATTTTTATATATGATATATAATATGTTTATGTTTTACTTATGCTTCTGTATTTATCATTTATGGCATACTTTATGATTTCCATTATGGGTAAAATGCGATAATTTCATTTTAGGAAGTGCGGACTACCGCCCCCTCAAAGTGATTTGAATCGTTAATGCCATATGTGGGATGTATAAAGGATGGAGTAAATGGTACTATACACTATATTATACTGGAATTATATTATACATTTATATCATTATGATTTTGTTCCATTAAATATTAAATTGAAATGAAAGTAGCGTTCATGCGTACGTACGGCTTACCGTCTCCATGAACAGTGCATTTCATTTCTTACCTCTAAATGTTACGTAATATTATAAATGAATGTATATACTGGATATATAAGATATATATGACATCTAAATCATGAATATAATTCTGGATATAATGGATATTCTACCACATGAACAACTTGTAATTATAAGAAGTTTATTGTTGACTCAAGTTACCAAAGATCGACAAAACAACCGTTATTAACTTAAATAATTACATAATGTTCATATCATTGTAATAATTGATATAATAAGAATAATGAAATTGAAAATGGTTCTTAATAAGGTATATATTAACTCTAGTTTATTATTTAAGAGGTTAAAGAACGGTTGAGTCAAGTCAGACACGAGGTAAGGGAATTTCTTAACCCAACTTCCATCCTTTGGGTTAATCTCCTACTTTCAAATTATGTCATGATATTATTATGTCTTATTTTGTGTTCTTTATGTGTACCTATAGTGAATACACATAATAGATCTATTTTATTTTAAAAATGATCTTTTTAAGGACTTCGTCTCAATCTCCTTTCATTGAGGCATATTTGGTTTTATACACAACTTTATTTTATATGGTGTATAAACCCCATTGAATTTTACATATATTCAAAAGGAATCTTTTTTATACGAAGCGTTTACTAAACGAAAAAAGGGAATGTTTTTGTCGTACATATGCGGCGACAACGACTTCTCCGCCGCCGTGACCATTATTTGATTTTCGGCTTCCTCTACAAGCCATCATTTTTTTAATGAAAAATAAATACAAAGTTTTAACTTTCTTTTATTGAAAATGGTTTTGAAAGCATTTTTATTATATCAATGTGTTGTATTGATATCTTGTGATTGAAATGTGGAAATGTTATGTTTCCTTTATGCATGTTTTATGTGATACGATTATGTTATGGTTTATGATATGTTTAAACCTATTCATATGAGGAATGCATTGGACTTAATAAGTGACGGGTGGAGCCCGCTATAGCTCCTCGATGCATCGGCAGGTCTCATGAGACAAACTAGTGTCTTGGCATGAGGCCTTGACAAAATATTATTTGTGGTCTTGGCACGAGGCCTTGACTACGTGGTTATGATAGTCTGGCATTATGCATTCCATCATTATGAAAGTGGTTATTGATATTGCATGTGATTATTCGACCAGTAGAATATCCATGTGAAGAAGTAAATGGAATTATCTCATTTTACTTTTTCCATATTATGTTGAAGTTCAAGTTTAAAAGGCTTTTGTTTTAGTTATACATTGCCTTAAATGTTAATGTTTATTTATGAAAGCTTCCGCTATATTGTTAACCTTACTGAGCATATGAGCTCACCCCTTTCAATGTTTTAATGTTTTCCAGGATGTGAAGAAGTATTTTATGAATGACCTGCAGGGGTAGTCAGAAAGGGATATGAGTGTGGACTATGAAGACCATGTTATTGTAGTTTTTCACTTTATGATGTAATGTAACGTTTACGAATGTATCTAGTGTTTCCAAGGCTACTAAACTAATCGGTCTTTCGAGACTTGATCTTTTGTGATCATGCCAATGTTACGAAGTAATGCACCGACTCTGGGTAGCTGGGGTCGGGGCGTTACAGTTGGTATCAGAGGCAGTTTAGTACTAACCTTGGAAGCTAGATTTAGATAAACTCTGATTAGAGCACATAGCCCGAAGATAGACTTTGAGGATTAGTATAGAACAACTTCCTAGAATTTTGGTATTATAGTGATGTTATGAGTTTTCCGAGAAATATATCCCTGTCTGGATAGGAGCAGGTAGAGGCGGCTCTGGCAAAAATGTACCTAGGGGGTAAAACTCGAAAACACCGCTTTGAGCTAGACTCGAACGGGAACTGGTGCACGACAACGGGCCTTGCTGCACTCTTGGTTACGACACTCCCGGGGGATATGCTTAAGATAATTCTCATTTTATTTACAAACCACTATGAAGGGTTATGAATATATACTTCCTCAAAGAAAACATTTCTTTTTATGATTATGGATTATATCCATAAATAGTTCAATTTATGTAAAGTGTTTAACAAGTATGGAATTATGTATTTTGATTTATAAACTAATATAGTTTATTCCATTGTTTAGAAATGGAGCCTAGTGGAAGGAATGGAAACCGTATCAATGCACGCACTCTGTGTAGGGATTTCCCTCCTTCTCAAGATAATTATTGTGGAGCTGGAGATACAACTGGTTCTGATCAACTTATTACCATACTGGGACAACTCACTCAGGTTATGAATAATAACCTTACTCGTATGGAGTACCCTGATCCACAACGTGGAGGATCAATGTTAGACCGCTTCATGAGGCAAAAACCACCAAACTTCAATGGAAGTACAAATACTATAGTAGCTGAGCAATGGATAAATTCCTTAGAGAAAATATTCCATGCCTTGGGGAGTAGTGAAAGGGAGAAGGTTGTCATGGCAGTTTACCGCCTCACGGGAGATGCCGATCAGTGGTGGTCGGTGATTCAAAACACAAAGGAAGATGATGACGTATCGAATATGGAATGAGGGAGTTCAAAGAGATTTTCTTAGAAAAATATTTTCCTCATGACCATCGAGCAGATATGGAAAGGCAATTTCTGAGTCTGAGGCAGAAGGAGGATGAAAATGTCGCAAAGTATGAGGCTAACTTTACAAGGTTAGCAAGGCATGCTGCCGATTATATACGTAACCCAAGGAGTAAGATTGATCGTTTCTTTGATGGGTTAAAACCATTTCTCCGTCAATCATTAGTATCACAATCCTTCTCATCATACGAAGATATTGTCTCGTGTGCTATCAAGACAGAAAAGGAATTCTCTAAGTCTTATGACAATAAATTAAAGCAAGAGAAGAAGAGAACGGTGGAACAAGAGACAGATAAAGGGAAAAAGGGAAAGAAGTATTTTCCATTATGTGATAATTGTGGGAAGAATCACCCTGGTACTTGTCTAAAAGGAATGGGAGTTTGTTATAAATGTGGAGAAAAGGGTCACCAGGCTCGTGATTGCAAGGGAAAGAAAGAGGCTATCAAAGTTGAATGCTACAATTGTAGGGAAAAGGGGCATTATGCAAATGAATGTCCTAAGCGTCAAGGAAACTTACCTCAGAAAATGCCAAGGGATCAAGGACTATCTTATGCTGTTACTACAGTTGAAGTAGAATAACTAATGTAATGGTGCTTTTGGACTCATGGATTATATTCTTGTTATTAGAATAATGATATATATATATATATAAGGATTGTACTGCAGTACTTGTTGATTTCAGTAAGGTTTTTATATTTTTAGTATGTGACAATAATAGAAACTTTACTTTGTTTGGGGAATCTGATAAATTGATTTTGGAATTAAGAGACCTTTTAGAGAATGTTTGGACAGAGGTATTTTGGATAACTATAAAGGTTGGAGTGAATTAAGTTGATCTTTGGATAGTATTGTTTAAGGTTAAAAATTTATGAAGATTATTTTTGAATATTATAATAATATAGTTTTAGGAAAAGGACAACCTGCAGGGTGGGGCATAACCCGTCGCGTCGGACAAAGCTGCAGGAATCGAACCCACAATCATAGTGCGACATGCCTTTATTTCCTACCACTAGCCTACAGGAAGTCCCTGGTTATTACAAAATAATTTTACTAATCTAAATGGTATGTGTTAACATTTGGAACCTTATACAATTAGGATAAGTATAATATTTTTGAGTTCTATTATCCTTTTGAGTGAAAGATGAGTTGAAGGTTGAAACTCTAATTGTCAAGCATAAATATATATATACCTATCTCTTATTCAATGAATAAATTAATTCTTAAACTTTAGTAAAGGGATATTAAAACAAAAAAATGTGTTATCCTAATACCTTATGTCTTGTTGAACTGATGATATTTTAAATCAACATAGATTGAAGGCTTTGAGGCCCTCAATTTGACAGTTGATTGTGATTGATGACCTCAATCACTCACTACAAATATTTACATTTTCCTCCAATTATATGTCGTTAATTGCCACCAATGTTCTCCTAATCGAGATCATAATTGAGTGGTGACTTTTTCATTTGCCCTTCCCTCTTATTAAGGCTAAATTTTATTAATCATATTTCCGATGTGGGTTTTCCTCAAAGGTATTTTCTCTTTTCAACCTTTTATTTTCAAAGAAAAATTTCAAATTGCGAGGACGCAATTTATTGAAGGAGGGGAGAATGTAACACCCCGAGCTTCCACGATACGCTTCTCATTCAATAATGCAATAGCTTGCATTGTACGCAACTTCGAGTTCTAAAACACCGCGACTAATCAAAGTATCCGTTATGAATAGTAATAACCACTTTTTAAAATTGTAGAAATTTTATATTTCAAAATGGACTTCATTTTTGTATTCGTAATATCGAAATTATCCAAAGTTGAATTTTTTGTAATTTTCTGAGAACTTCCAATTTTTTATGAATAGTGAAAATTACTTAAAAACAACTTTTTTAATAAAAATAATTTATAGTGATAAATTATACTATTTAGTGGTTTTAAAGTATAATATATTTTTACCATTTTATCCAATGGTGGTCATTATAATTAATTTAACATTGAAATTGGACATAAACAATTGCCAATCTTTTGATATAAATTGTTTCCTAAAAACACGCTATTTGTTGTAACAGCGGGAATTAATTATAAAATTAATTAAAACAACTTATATGTTTGGAATTTTGTAAAATAGACATCATTTTTGAATTCTGAATATCAATTATATCTTAGGGTGAAATTTTGGCATTGTTCTGAAAAACTTCAATTTTTGATGAATAGTGAAACCACTAAGTGGTAGTTAAATAACTGATTTTTCGTTTAAATGAAATATTACCACTTCTGTGATTTGATTTTCAAAAATCCGACATACATGAAGTAAAATGTGGTTCAATGAGATTAAAATAATTTTTTGGTGAATAGTAACTTTTAAGTTCTTAATCGCGATTAGAGGTAATTAGTGTAGTTTAAGGTAAAAATAATGTTTTAATAATATGATATGAGCTTTACACTTGTCATACTCCTATTGGATGAGTCATGGCCGACCAAGACAACTCATGGGTCAACTTGGGGACCCCATGGAGCCACTTTGGTTGGAAAATGACATTAATATATATTTATTTAATGTTAAAATTAAATTGACACAAACATGAGTTATTTTACTAAAACAGTTTTTAAGTGGGGTTACACAAGTCCAAATTTTGACTATAAATATTCATTAGAAAGATAAAACGATTTCCTACATCGTAGTATTTTTTTTATAATTTTTAGACATTAAATAAATTAAATTATTTATGACATCATTATGATGCAGCAATGACCTCATTATTTAACGATTTAAATAAAATGAGAAGATAATGCAAAATCCAAGGATTACACTTGTCCAAAGCCTATTGGATGAGGAGATTTAGAAAACTTATCACCTTAGCCTCGAATTATATAAGTGTGGGACCTTTAGAATACGAAAAGAATTGTGAAATAATGTAACATTTCAATCTTTCCAAAAGTGCCCCTCCTCTCCACTTATAAAAGGCCCCCACCTCTCCCACCTCATTTACACTTTCAAGCCATTTGGCTCGGCAAAACTCTGCCCAAATACTCTCCCAACTTCCCCCTATTACTCCTAGAAGCCTCACTTTGGGCAGAACTCTTCCAAAGGAAGCCTTTGGCTCAAATCAAAAAGAGTTACCCGATTTTGAGGTAATGTCTTCTCTAATGTTGTTTTGTTTTATTTTTCTTCTCCAACCCCCTAAACTCTTTTTATTAATTTCTTTTGTAACAACACCAGTATCCTCAATATACTAGGATGTTTTTATAAGAATTATTCGAGCTAAACTTACACACACCTACATCTAATGGTTAAAGAACATACGGTTTCTGTGGATGGCGAATTTCTGCCTCACGAAACGATGATTGTTCAACACTCATATAACACCTTCAAAGGTGGACATTAAGATGTAACTATTTTTATATATGATATATAATATGTTTATGTTTTACTTATGCTTCTGTATTTATCTTTTATGGCATACTTTATGATTTCCATTATGGGTAAAACACGATAATTTCATTTTAGGAAGTGCGGACTACCGCCCCCTCAAAGTGATTTGAATCGTTAATGCCATATGTGGGATGTATAAAGGATGGAGTAAATGGTACTATACACTATATTATACTGGAATTATATTATAAATTTATATCATTATGATTTTGTTCCATTAAATATTAAATTGAAATGAAAGTAGGGTTCATGCGTACGTACGGCTTACCGTCTCCATGAACGGTGCATTTCATTTCTTACCTCTAAATGTTACGTAATATTATAAATGAATGTATATACTGGATATATAAGATATATATGACATATAAATCATGAATATAATTCTGGATATAATGGATATTCTACCACATGAACAACTTGTAATTATAAGAAGTTTATTGTTGACTCAAGTTACCAAAGATCGACAAAACAACCGTTATTAAATTAAATAATTACATAATGTTCATATCATTGTAATAATTGATATAATAAGAATAATGAAATTGAAAATGGTTCTTAATAAGGTATATATTAACTCTAGTTTATTATTCAGGAGGTTAAAGAACGGTTGAGTCAAGTCAGACACGAGGTAAGGGAATTTCTTAACCCAATTTCCATCCTTTGGGTTAATCTCCTACTTTCAAATTATGTCATGATATTATTATGTCTTATTTTGTATTATTTATGTGTAACTATAGTGAATACACATAATAGATCTATTTTATTTTAAAAATGATCTTTTTAAGGACTTCGTCTCAATCTCCTTTCATTGAGGCATATTTGGTTTTATACACAACTTTATTTTATATGGTGTATAAACCCCATTGACTTTTACATATATTCAAAAGGAATCTTTTTTATACGAAGCGTTTACTAGATGACAAAAGGGAATGTTTTTGTCGTACGTATGCGGCGACAACGACTTCTCCGCCGCCGTGACCATTATTTGATTTTCGGCTTCCTCTACAAGCCATCATTTTTTTTAATGAAAAATAAATACAAAGTTTTAACTTTCTTTTATTGAAAATGGTTTTGAAAGCATTTTTATTATATCAATGTGTTGTATTGATATCTTGTGATTGAAATGTGGAAATGTTATGTTTCCTTTATGCATGTTTTTTGTGATACGATTATGTTATGGTTTATGATATGTTTAAACCTATTCATAAGAGGAATGCATTGGACTTAATAAGTGACGGGTGGAGCCCGCTATAGCTCCTCGATGCATCGGCAGGTCTCATGAGACAAACTAGTGTCTTGGCACGAGGCCTTGACAAAATATTATTTGTGGTCTTGGCACGAGGCCTTGACTACGTGGTTATGATAGTCTGGCATTATGCATTCCATCATTATGAAAGTGGTTATTGATATTGCATGTGATTGTTCGACCAGTAGAATATCCATGTGAAGAAGTAAATGGCATTATCTCATTTTACTTTTGCCATATTATGTTGAAGTTCAAGTTTAAAAAGCTTTTGTTTTAGTTATACATTGCCTTAAATGTTAATGTTTATTTATGAAAGCTTCCGCTATATTGTTAACCTTACTGAGCATCTGAGCTCACCCCTTTCAATGTTTTAATGTTTTCCAGGATGTGAAGAAGTATTTTATGAATGACCTGCAGGGGTAGTCAGAAAGGGATATGAGTGTGGACTATGAAGACCATGTTATTGTAGTTTTTCACTTTATGATGTAATGTAACGTTTACGAATGTATCTAGTGTTTCCAAGGCTACTAAACTAATCGGTCTTTCGAGACTTGATCTTTTGTGATCATGCCAATGTTACGAAGTAATGCACCGACTCTGGGTAGCTGGGGTCGGGGCGTTACAGTTGGTATTAGAGGCAGTTTAGTACTAACCTTGGAAGCTAGATTTAGATAAACTCTGATTAGAGCACATAGCCCAAAGATAGACTTTGAGGATTAGTATAGAACAACTTCCTAGAATTTTGGTATTATAGAGATGTTATGAGTTTTCCAAGAAATACATCCCTGTCTGGATACGAGCAGGTAGAGGCGGCTCTGGCAAAAATGTACCTAGGGGGTAAAACTCGAAAACACCGCTTTGAGCTAGACTCGAACGGGAACTGGTGCACGACAACGGGCCTTGCTGCACTCTTGGTTACGACACTCCCGGGGGATATTGTTAGGATAATTATCATTTTATTTACAAACCACTATGAAGGGTTATGAGTATATACTTCCTCAAAGAAAACATTTCTTTTTATGATTATGGATTATATCTATAAATAGTTCAATTTATGTAAAGTGTTTAACAAGTATGGAATTATGTATTTTGATTTATAAACTAATATAGTTTATGCCATTGTTTAGAAATGGAGCCTAGTGGAAGGAATGGAAACCGTATCAATGCACGCACTCCGTGTAGGGATTTCCCTCCTTCTCAAGATAATTATTGTGGAGCTGGAGATACAACTGGTTCTGATCAACTTATTACCATACTGGGACAACTCACTCAGGTTATGAATAATAACCTTACTCGTATGGAGTACCCTGATCCGCAACGTGGAGGATCAATGTTAGACCACTTCATGAGGCAAAAACCACCAACCTTCAATGGAAGTACAAATCCTATAGTAGCTGAGCAATGGATAAATTCCTTAGAGAAAATATTCCATGCCTTGGGGAGTAGTGAAAGGGAGAAGGTTGTCATGGCAGTTTACCGCCTCACGGGAGATGCCGATCAGTGGTGGTCGGTGATTCAAAACACAAAGGAAGATGATGACGTATCGAATATGGAATGAGGGAGTTCAAAGAGCTTTTCTTAGAAAAATATTTTCCTCGTGACCATCGAGCAGATATGGAAAGGCAATTTCTGAGTCTGAGGCAGAAGGAGGATGAGAATGTCGCAAAGTATGAGGCTAACTTTACAAGGTTAGCAAGGCATGCTTCCGATTATATACGTAACCCAAGGAGTAAGATTGATCGTTTCTTTGATGGGTTAAAACCATTTCTCCGTCGATCATTAGTATCACAATCCTTCTCATCATACGAAGATATTGTCTCGTGTGCTATCAAGACAGAAAAGGAATTCTCTAAGTCTTATGACAACAAATTAAAGAAAGAGAAGAAGAGAACGGTGGAACAAGAGACAGATAAAGGGAAAAAGGGAAAGAAGGATTTTCCATTATGTGATAATTGTGGGAAGAATCACCCTGGTACTTGTCTAAAAGGAATGGGAGTTTGTTATAAATGTGGAGAAAAGGGTCACCAGGATCGTGATTGCAAGGGGAAGAAAGAGGCTATCAAAGTTGAATGCTACAATTGTAGGGAAATGGGGCATTATGCAAATGAATGTCCTAAGTGTCAAGGAAACTTACCTCATAAAAGGCCAAGGGATCAAGGACTATCTTATGCTGTTACTACAGTTGAAGCATAATAACTAATGTAATGGTGCTTTTGGACTCATGGATTATATTATGGTTATTAGAATAATGAGATATATATATATATAAGGATTGTACTGCAGTACTTGTTGATTTCAGTATGGTTTTTATATTTTTAGTATGTGACAATAATAGAAACTTTAATTTGTTTGGGGAATCTGATAAATTGATTTTGGAATTAAGAGACCTTTTAGAGAATGTCTGGACAGAGGTATTTTGGATAACTATAAAGGTTGGAGTGGATTAAGTTGATCTTTGGATAGTATTGTTTAAGGTTAAAAATTTATGAAGATTATTTTTGAATATTATAATACTATAGTTTTAGGAAAAGGACAACCTGCAGGGTGGGGCATAACCCGTCGCGTCAGACAAAGCTGCAGGAATCGAACCCACAATCATAGTGCGACAGGCCTTTATTTCCTACCACTAGCCTACAGGAATTTCCTGGTTATTACAAAATAATTTTACTAATCTAAATGGTATGTGTTAACATTTGGAACCTTATACAATTAGGATAAGTATAATATTTTTGAGTTCTATTATCCTTTTGAGTGAAAGATGAGTTGAAGGTTGAAACTCTAATTGTCAAGCATAAATATATATATACCTATCTCTTATTCAATGAATAAATTAATTCTTAAACTTTAGTAAAGGGATATTAAAACAAAAAAATGTGTTATCCTAATACCTTATGTCTTGTTGAACTGATGATATTTTAAATCAACATAGATTGAAGGCTTTGAGGCCCTCAATTTGACAGTTGATTGTGATTGATGACCTCAATCACTCCCTACAAATATTTACATTTTTCCTCCAATTATATGTCATTAATTGCCACCAATGTTCTCCTAATCGAGATCATAATTGAGTGGTGACTTTTTCATTTGCCCTTCCCTCTTATTAAGGCTAAATTTTATTAATCATATTTCCGATGTGGGTTTTCCTCAAAGGTATTTTCTCTTTTTAACCTTTTATTTTCAAAGAAAAATTTCAAATTGCGAGGACGCAATTTATTGAAGGAGGGGAGAATGTAACACCCCGAGCTTCCACGATACGCTTCTCATTCAATAATGCAATAGCTTGCATTGTACGCAACTTCGAGTTCTAAAACACCGCGACTAATCAAAGTAGCCGTTATGAATAGTAATAACCACTTTTTAAAATTGTAGAAATTTTATATTTCAAAATGGACTTCATTTTTGTATTCGTAATATCGAAATTATCCAAAGTTGAATTTTTTGTAATTTTCTGAGAACTTCCAATTTTTTATGAATAGTGAAAATTACTTAAATTTTTTTTTTTAATCAAAATAATTTATAGTGATAAATTATACTATTTAGTGGTTTTAAAGTATAATATATTTTTACCATTTTATCCAATGGTGGTCATTAGAATTAATTTAACATTGAAATTGGACATAAACAATTGCCAATCTTTTGATATAAATTGTTTCTTAAAAACACGCTATTTGTTGTAACAGCGGGAATTAATTATAAAATTAATTAATACAACTTATATGTTTGGAATTTTTTAAAATAGACATCATTTTTGAATTCGGAATATCAATTATATCTTAGGGTGAAATTTTGGCATTGTTCTGAAAAACTTCAATTTTTGATGAATAGTGAAACCACTAAGTGGTAGTTAAATAACTGATTTTTCGTTTAAATGAAATATTACCACTTCTGTGATTTGATTTTCAAAAATCCGACATACATGAAGTAAAATGTGGTTCAATGAGATTAAAATAATTTTTTGGTGAATAGTAACTTTTAAGTTCTTAATCGCGATTAGAGGTAATTAGTGTAGTTTAAGGTAAAAATAATGTTTTAATAATATGATATGAGCTTGACACTTGTCATACTACTATTGGATGAGTCATGGCCGACCAAGACAACTCATGGGTCAACTTGGGGACCCCATGGAGCCACTTTGGTTGGAAAATGACATTAATATATATTTATTTAATGTTAAAATTAAATTGACACAAACATGAGTTATTTTACTAAAATAGTTTTTAAGTGGGGTTACACAAGTACAAATTTTGACTATAAATATTCATTAGAAAGATAAAACGATTTCCTACATCATAGTATTTTTTTTATAATTTTTAGACAGTAAATAAATTAAATTATTTATGACATCATTATGATGCAGTGATGACCTCATTATTTAACGATTTAAATAAAATGAGAAGATAATGCAAAATCCAAGGCTTACACTTGTCCAAAGCCTATTGGATGAGGATATTTCGAAACCTTATCACCTT
Source organism: Viscum album (assembly GCA_963277665.1). Lineage (NCBI taxonomy): Eukaryota > Viridiplantae > Streptophyta > Magnoliopsida > Santalales > Viscaceae > Viscum > Viscum album. The sequence goes on along the minus strand of OY728132.1, from coordinate 1,404,560,660 downwards.
AGCCTCGAATTATATAAGTGTGGGACCTTTATAATCCGAAAAGAATTGTGAAATAATGTAACATTTCAATCTTTCCAAAAGGGCCCCTCCTCTCCACTTATAAAAGGCCCCCACCTATCCCACCTCATTTACACTTTAAAGCCATTTGGCTCGTCCAAACTCTGTCCAAATACTCTCCCAACTTCCCCCTATTACTCCTAGAAGCCTCACTTTGGGCAGAACTCTTCCCAAGGAAGCCTTTGGCTCAAATCAAAAAGAGTTACCCGATTTTGAGGTAATGTCTTCTCTAATGTTGTTTTGTTTTATTTTTCTTCTCCAACCCCCTAAACTCTTTTTATTCATTTCTTTTGTAACAACACCATTATCCTCAATATACTAGGATGTTGTTATAATAAGTATTCGAGCCACACTTACACACACCTACATCTAATGGTTAAAGAACATACGGTTTCTGTGGATGGCGAATTTCTGCCTCACGAAACGATGATTGTTCAACACTCATATAACACCTTCAAAGGTGGCCATTAAGATGTCACTATTTTTATATATGATATATAATATGTTTATGTTTTACTTATGCTTCTGTATTTATCATTTATGGCATACTTTATGATTTCCATTATGGGTAAAACGCGATAATTTCATTTTAGGAAGTGCGGACTACCGCCCCCTCAAAGTGATTTGAATCGTTAATGCCATATGTGGGATGTATAAAGGATGGATTAAATGGTAATATACACTATATTATACTGGAATTATATTATACATTTATATCATTATGATTTTGTTCCATTAAATATTAAATTGAAATGAAAGTAGCGTTCATGCGTACGTACGGCTTACCGTCTCCATGAACGGTGCATTTCATTTCTTACCTCTAAATGTTACGTAATATTATAAATGAATGTATATACTGGATATATAAGATATATATGACATCTAAATCATGAATATAATTATGGATATAATGTATATTCTACCACATGAACAACTTGTAATTATAATAAGTTTATTGTTGACTCAAGTTACCAAAGATCGACAAAACAACCGTTATTAACTTAAATAATTACATAATGTTCATATCATTGTAATAATTGATATAATAAGAATAATGAAATTGAAAATGGTTCTTAATAAGGTATATATTAACTCTAGTTTATTATTCTGGAGGTTAAAGAACGGTTGAGTCAAGTCAGACACGAGGTAAGGGAATTTCTTAACCCAACTTCCATCCTTTGGGTTAATCTCCTACTTTCAAATTATGTCATGATATTATTATGTCTTATTTTGTATTCTTTATGTGTACCTATAGTGAATACACATAATAGATCTATTTTATTTTAAAAATGATCTTTTTAAGGACTTCGTCTCAATCTCCTTTCATTGAGGCATATTTGGTTTTATACACAACTTTATTTTATATGGTGTATAAACCCCATTGACTTTTACATATATTCAAAAGGAATCTTTTTTATACGAAGCGTTTACTAAACGACAAAAGGGAATGTTTTTGTCGTACGTATGCGGCAACAACGACTTCTCCGCCGCCGTGACCATTATTTGATTTTCGGCTTCCTCTACAAGCCATCATTTTTTTAATGAAAAATAAATACAAAGTTTTAACTTTCTTTTATTGAAAATGGTTTTGAAAACATTTTTATTATATCAATGTGTTGTATTGATATCTTGTGATTGAAATGTGGAAATGTTATGTTTCCTTTATGAATGTTTTATGTGATACGATTATGTTATGGTTTATGATATGTTTAAACCTATTCATATGAGGAATGCATTGGACTTAATAAGTGACGGGTGGAGCCCGCTATAGCTCCTCGATGTATCGGCAGGTCTCATGAGACAAACTAGTGTCTTGGCAAGAGGCCTTGACAAAATATTATTTGTGGTCTTGGCACGAGGCCTTGACTACGTGGTTATGATAGTCTGGCATTATGCATTCCATCATTATGAAAGTGGTTATTGATATTGCATGTGATTATTCGACCAGTAGAATATCCATGTGAATAAGTAAATGGAATTATCTCATTTTACTTTTTCCATATTATGTTGAAGTTCAAGTTTAAAAGGCTTTTGTTTTAGTTATACATTGCCTTAAATGTTAATGTTTATTTATGAAAGCTTCTGCTATATTGTTAACCTTACTGAGCATCTGAGCTCACCCCTTTCAATGTTTTAATGTTTTCCAGGATGTGAAGAAGTATTTTATGAATGACCTGCAGGGGTAGTCAGAAAGGGATATGAGTGTGGACTATGAAGACCATGTTATTGTAGTTTTTCACTTTATGATGTAATGTAACGTTTACGAATGTATCTAGTGTTTCCAAGGCTACTAAACTAATCGGTCTTTCGAGACTTGATCTTTTGTGATCATGCCAATGTTACGAAGTAATGCACCGACTCTGGGTAGATGGGGTCGGGGCGTTACAATATGAGCCATGACTACCCAGCTTTAGGCCGTGTCGCACAGAGTCCCCCTCTTCCCGTTTTCTTCCTCCGCACGATACCTGAACCCCCTTAGCTCAAATCCACGGATTTTGGGCATTTCTGGTTCTGATTTATGTTGCATTGCGATCCTCGGTCAAGGTACATACTTCTACACCCTCTCTTTCAAGTTATTAGAAGCGTTTAGGGTAATTTTGGATCATCCGACCATTTGGATTCTGCGGTACACGACCATGATATGAAGAATCCACACCGTGTACTTTTGTACCCAGCCACACACTGGATTCTTCGCAATTTGAAACTACACAGTGTGTATGTTCGGTAAACACCGTGTACCTTCCCCCATCATGCCTGAGTATCTTTTACACACGGCCTCACACACCATTTTCATGAACACAACGTGTGTGTTCGGTACACGCCATGTATTCCATTTCTTTTGGCCCATCCGTGTGTATCACTTCACACGGCCGCACACACCATGTTCCTGTACATGAACTGTGTGTTCGGTACATGCAGTGTATGCCATTTCCTTTGACCAACCCATGTCTAGCCTCCCCCCCACATGGCCATGTTCCTCTGGTAATGAACACGATGAGTCCTTTACTATTAGAACTAATAAAATCATAGCCATGTCTTTATAGATACACGACCATGTACACTTTTCATGAACACGACGTGTATGTTCGGTATACACCATGTACACTTTCCTGGTCTATCTCATGATTCCTCGACATGTTTATCCAGAGAACACGGGATGATACCCACTTTTCACTACACGCCATGTACTCTGGATGTACACGTCATGTACTTTTATTTTTAAGTTTTCTCACATTTTCTTTGTTTTTTATTTTTTTGGTTCTTTTTTCTCTTTCAGGTTATGGCAGATCAAGATCATTCTCGTGGGAAGCGGCCCGCCTCTTCCACTGAGGTCAAGATGCCCATTTATCATCGAATACGACTCCGACCTACGATGCAGCCATACCCAGACGCTCCGGTATACAAGCTCTCTCAGTTGGCCACCCCTCTACCCATCAATACCTCCATCGAGTCTGGTCTAAGAACCATGATTCCTTCCCTCCTAGATACCACTCCACCTGAGATCTCCTCCTTCACAGCTGGCCCCTCATCGACCGCCCCATCCAGCGACCCTCCACCTACTGCAGCCAATCCACCCCCGGAGCCAGCTCCTGCTGGTGCACCTCCACCTGGGCCAGGACCTGTAGGTGTTCCATACCCTTGCATGGTGTTCCCGGTCACCGACTTGGCACACAACAGAGTTCAACATTTTTCTCACTGTCTGATTCCATTGAGCAGCCGCTATCTAGATAGCAGCATTCCACAACAACTCAGTATTTGGGGCGAGTTGGAGGATCTTCTCAGCCATACTCCCTTGCTCGCGATTTTCTAGGCTATCACTCCTATTTTTTGCGATTTATTTTTGGATTTAACTACCTCATTTGAGTTCGACAGAGTTGAGTACCGGGAGACACCTGGTGATGCGGTACCTATGGTTTTCTTCTGGCTAGGAAGCTGATGATTTTACCTTACCATGATCAATTTTGGCCGAGGGTGTGGTTTCTACCCCCATCCCATCACCCCACCCCATGTTTCCTCCATGACCCAATCCGAGCGCTCTGAGCTTGTTACTATGCGGCGCGAGATTGCTAGGATTGACCACCCCTATACCCCTACCTCACAGAAGAGTACCCTTATCACTGACCCCATCCTCTTTTTTATACACTGGTGCTTTAGAGCCATTCTTTTCTCCCGCCATGAGGATATGGGGGTCATGATTAGTCGTGACATGGATCTCCTTACCTGTGTCATCTGATAAGACTACCCAGACCTCCCTTACCTCACAGTCTCCTACTTCAATGCCATGTTTACCACCTGTTTGGGCAACCTGAATGGTGGGTTTTGTGCCACTCACATTGCCCAGAACCTTGGGTATTTTGAGCCTTCTCTACCCCATGACTTGTTAGGTTCACCCCAGCGGATGGACTATCTGATGCTTATTCGCATGGGATTGGTCCGGAAGTAGGGGGTGACTACGTCCTTGCCCAGGCTCCACCCCTCCCAACTGCTGACCCTCCTACACCCGCCAATGCACCCCCTCCTCCTTCTCCACCCCACCCTCCTTCTACTTACCCCACTTCTTCCACCCTTCCTTCTTCTATACCACCACCATCCCCACCTACCCTCGCACCCTCAATCGGTCTTTCCCTTTCCCTCCGCCTAAATACGATGGAGAAGCACTTGGTTCGCATCTACAGATGCTTGGACCGCCTAGAGAAGATGTTGGGGATTATTATTTAGCATCTTGGTATTATAATACCCCCACCACCTACCTCTACCTCGATTCCTGGCCCTTCTTCTGCAGCTCCACCACCCTTTACTTCGCTGGCCACAGATTCCGTTCTCCTATCTACAGTGGGCCTAGCTACTGCTGCTACTACCACCACTGCTGCCAGTCCCAGGAGTGATTCCAAGCATCCCATTCCGAGTCCATCACTTGCAGTTCCTACTTCTCCGGATTCTCTTCCATGTGTAGATTCCAAGCCTCCAGTTTCTACGGCTCCTGATCCTTCTCTCCTAGATGGTTCTGTACTGGATGATGCCTCTTCTAAGGTGACCCCTTGGATGGTTTTTGGGACACATTTTTTTCTTTATATATATATTTTTATGATATATTGTGCTTGTTTCTATTGTTTATTCTTGTAGTTTTCTCTTTCTTCCCCCCTCACAGGTACTTTGGCACGTTTTGGGCTGCACTATCTCATCACATTCTGTTTTTCTTCACCTAGTCACAAGGGGATTATTATTTTTCTATTGTTTCTTTTTATTTCTTGGTTTACTTCTTTCATTATTTCCCCTCGGTCTAGTCCACTATTGTTACCCCACCTTACCTTGTTCCTCTTTTTGGGAACTTGGTGGACCACGTGCATTATTAAGTATGGGGGGGGGGGCATCTCTCGACCTCTCTAGTCTCTGCCCTTTTCAGATTCTAGGAGACATCATTATTAGAAGATATATTTGATAATGTGAAGATATTTTTGGTTAATAATATTTTTCAATAATAAGAAGAAATGGATTTTTTTTTAAAATTGAATGATCGTTTTGGTTATTCAGTGTTTTAAAATGATTGCTGATATAATTTAAATTGAAACTTGTAATTATTGGATAATTACATCAATTAGACTGATCAATTATTTGCAAGTCATGACATGATGGTATCATTATTTGTTTTTCCCACTCCCGAGAGGTATTCTAAAACCTTTGTCATATTCTTTCTAATACCCTCTTTCTTGAGAGATTCTTAGAATATACATAACTACCAGAATTTTCAAGTTTTCTTTTCAAAACATGAGGAATTTTTGAGTTACATTAAAATGATTAAGGCATTAGATCGTGTAAACCTCTTTATCTTGAGACCTACCCTACATTTTATCTTCGTAAATCCATTAGATACCATGAATAACCTTTATAGGAAGACATATTACAAGCCTATTTCCCTTCCTACCCTAATTATTTTATGATTTTGCATGATTATTTATTTGATCTCAAAAGAAGGGATTGGAAAAACATGGTATAAATTTGTGAATTGTCAATAAATTAAGTATGGGGGAGATCCTCTTGATCATTTGGGGTGAAAAGGGTTCCAAACCTCTATTTTTAAAAATTCTAAAAGGTTCCCTTTGTGTTCTAAAAAAATGGTGCAAACAAAGGGGCCTTATACTCACTTGTTGGTTTGTTACTCCTACCCAACTAAAGAAGATGGTGGTGATGAGATTATTTGATAAAGCTTATTGAGGAAATTTTTACATTGAGCTTAATTTTGAATGTCATGCATTATTATTTAAAGAATTTAGCCTCCTATTTCAAGCCTCAGAGTTATTTTCACATCTTTACCTAACAACCTTTAGCTATAGAAACATATGATCCATATTAAAAAGCCCTAATGATTTTTTTAAGTAAATTTTTCTAAATTGGAGAACTGGATTTCTTGCAAACCTATAGATAGAGTGTATATATCTTTGATTGAGAATAACTTTGATTAAAAACATCTTGAGTGTTGAGTATATTTTTGGTGAGTTAAATCATCAAGTGGCTTGTTTATTTTTGAAAGATTGAAATATGTGTTAAAAGAGGATGAAAGTAGTTAATTGAATTATATACAAGGCATGATTAGAGTATCTCCTTGATTGAGACCATTTTTTATTCTTTTTGAAAATTTCTCCTATAACTTATTATTTACATTTATAATTAATTGAATTCCTTTATTTTAAAATGTAGACTCTTTTTATTAGATGTTGATATTTTCTTTAGGGAAAGAAAATGACTAAGTATGGGGGAGTTTGAAGCACCTGATTTGTGTATACATTTTCATATACTCTATTGAAAAATAAGAAAAAGTTTTTAGAAATTACCTACTACTTAGGGAACAAATACTTTGATTTTGGTGATCTTGTTCATTTCTAGGAGGTTTATGGCCAAATACACAAAACAGGGAAGAACTAAGTGAAAATTTACAACTACACGACATGTACTTATATACACGCCGTGTATATTCAAGCTCAGACACGGGTTGACCGGGACAAGTACATTCCCAAGTAACCAGAAGACGATACACGCCATGTTCAAAATATACATGCCGTGTATACCATTCTAGAAGTAGTTGGTGGATGAGAAGAGTCTACATGCCCATGTGGCCAACTAAAGGGTACACGCTGTGTTCTACTGATACACACCGTGTATACATTTCTAGAAGAGATTGGTGACCGGAAGAGAGACTACCCCATTTATGGCGGCACCACATGCTGTGTACATTCACCTACCAATCACCACTATGTTCCAAGTTAATGATGGCATGTTATACTACCTACCAGTGGAGAAAACAGAGGCAAAAACGCGTTGACAAAAGTACACGGTGTGTACTTTTTCCACACGTCATGTACTTATTTTTTCAATAAAAGGAGGCCTTGGACTCCGGAACAAGGGAGATATAAGGAGAGTGGGGTATTAATATTGTGTGGAGAAAAGGTTTGAAGTTCCAAAGGAGAGATGATCTTCCGTCGTACTACCATTATTCCCCCATCTACCAAATAATCATTTCCAACTCGAAGTTCCAAGAATGATCACATTAGGTATCAAGAGTCTTGTGACTATATTTACCTTCATGTGAAACTAAACACCCAATGTGTTTGGTTTGTGGGATATGATGAGTTTTAATTTGAATTAAGTTTCTATGAATGTGTTTTTTCTAAAAATCTCTTCTTATTCTTCTTAAATCACTTCATCTTATCACTGGGAATTCTGTACCAGACCAAGGGAAGAATTTTCAGGGATTCAAAAGAAGAATACCGACGAATAATTTCATGATCATTGGAAGTATTTGTCGACTCAAAATTGAATAATCCAAATAAAGATCCATTAAACACTAGATACCAGACTATGGAGTTAGTTTCTTCATCTCTAAATATAAAGTTTACTGGACCAAAGAGACATTATTAAAAATTAAACCCAGAGTGTTGGGTTATTGTGAACAACACAACCTCATAATAAATTTTATTTAATAATCAAACTTCCCATAAATCCATAACCCCAATGCATTTCTATCTTCATTTACATCAAAACCAATTTTCCTATATTTTACTTTTATTCTGTTAAGAAATTTATTAAAAGAAACTTAAAACCAATTGTTCTTTTTGTATCCAAAACAAATAATAACAATCGACTCTAAATTCAATATCCTTCACTAAAAAAAATACAAACTAAGTTAAACAAGATAAAAATAACTCCTTTTTCCCTGTGGATCGACCCCTTATTGGTGCTATACTTGTTAGGGTAAAAATAATTTGGGACAATGATAATATACCTTCAATGAAACAACTCACCAATATCAAAAGATAAAAATATCAAATGATGATACACCAATATCAAGTCAATATTAGATAAAACACAATATCCTATTAAAGATCATCGATACATGGAAGAGGATACGAGTCCTTTACATTCATTCAGTTAAAATTCTGGTAATCAATATATAAGAACAAGGTCCCATCATTCTTCTTTTCAAACAAGACTGGAGAACCCCCTGGTGACGTAATCAGACAGATAAACTTCTTATCCATTAACTCTTTAATTTGAGTCTTAAGATCTTGAATCTCTATTGGTTCCATTCTTCATGGTGGAATATAAACTATCTCATCCCCCATAATGAGATCAATCGTATATTACACATATATCTTAGGTCGAAGACTTGAGAAGTCCTAAGGAAACATGTCATGGAACTTGTCCACTATGGGTGGTAAGTCATCATTATTTAGACCCCCCATAATCCAACAATGGACTAGTAACCTGGGCAGTGAGGTCCCCCAGTTGCTAAGTAACTAGCCCTATATGGACCTCCTAGATATCCTACTCTCCATGGGGAATAAAATTGTCACCCTCAAGAGATGTAAAAGTCACTCTCTTATGGTAACAATATATGTGGTCTTAATGAGACACTAACCATTCCATACCCATAATTAGGTCAAATCTTGACATATCTATAATGTAAATATACCAAAGGAAATGATACTCCACAACCTTGAGAGAACACCCTTTTCATAAGCATATCTCTCTCAACTGTACTCCCAAAGGTGTATTAATTATCACAACCCCACTCACAAACTCCACTACTAGACTCAACCTATTCCCAAGTTGTAAATATATAAAGGAATGAGAGGAAATAGTATCAAATAAGGAACTGGAAATCATAGAAACTACAAGAATAATACCTATAACTATTAATTATCTAGCCTCGCTATCCAAAAGTGATGAACTGCATGAAACTACCCTTCCCCTCTTCCCTATAATGTAGTCTGAACCCCATGAGATGCACCAATATTATGATATGAGCACTCTTTACTAGAGGCACCATGTCCACTACCTCTACTACCATGACTAGTAGAACTCCAACTGCTATTCTGATATGGTTTATAAGATCCCCTTTTATAACTATGATTCTACCTAGCTGCCCCATCATTTCCCATATACCATGGGTTCTTGTGGAACCACTGTAGATGTATCATACTACAGCAAGGTAAAAATTCTTCTAGTGGTTAGGGACAATGTCTACGAAATTGACCCGACCTAACGCACTAGAGGAAAAGAACTCGGGTAAGATACTCAGTTGCTGATCCTTCCCCTGATCACCCTTCTTTCCAATTATCTGGTCAATATTATCATAATGATTCTTCCTACCCTTGGAAGATGTACCTTCTTATCATCCAATAGAAATCACCCATCCTCCACTAGAAGCCTCCTTCAGGTTCCCCTTAAATATGAGAGCCTAATTTACCACCTAAATAAACTTATTTAACCAAAATATATTGACTCAAGACTTAATATCAATTTATGCCTATCCTAGAAATTCCTTGCCATACTATCTAATCCCCTTCCAGTGCTGGATCAAAGTGAATAAAGTCAGTAAAATGAGTATCATAGTCCATCAAAAACATACTCTCCTTGGTCAATTACATGAACTCAACTACCCTTTCCTACCCTAGTGTATCTGGATAAAATTTCTCTAAGAACTTCTCCAAAAATTCCTTCTATACCGTACCATCTACCTACCTAGTATGAACCTGAACATCACAATTGTTCTTCAATGATCCTCATCAAATATAAGTAACTAACTTGACCCTCTTCTTAGAAGGAGTCTCTAAATGGTTAATTATAGTATGGATGAACTCAATATAGAACTCAACTGCCTTAGGTCTACCCTATCCAGTGAAATATGGAGGGTGCTATAACTAAAACTCCATCAGCTCAGACATACTCCTCACAACCTACTCTAGGTATCTCTCCATAAAATACATGAAGATAGAAAATTTCTCAGGGAACTGATCTCAAACTCCTCCACCTAGCACTATCAGTGCCTTAGGTTCCACTACCAGAGGATCATTTCCAGACATATCCTTCTATCAAACTATCAATAAATGTATTCATGGAGGCATATATCTATAATTTCAAACACATACCTTAGGAAAAAGTTCACAACATCAACATAGTTAACAAGAGGGATTCGTATAAATCCATAACAAGTCTTCCGCCCCCTTTTCTACCAAACAATCAAAACTGAGGCACTATCACTACCCTTAACCTTTATACATATAGATCAGGGCTAACAAGGGTAAACACATTATCATTTTGTAGTTTTTCATTAGACACAAAATTATTCAAAATATTTATCATTTTATAACTTTCAATTCCATATCATGCACCATTTTTAGTTCAATTACATAAGAAAGGAAAATCATTTTAATTTCAACAACATATAAAAAACATGCTTTTCTTTTCATGCCTAAAAATGATGCATGTCATAATAATTTTTGAGTTCCTAGAATTATGCATGCATAATCAACACTAGTACCATACTGGGCCATGAGTCAAATCTTATATATAGTAATCACATCCCAAAAAAAGTGAAATACTTGAGGTGAAATGAAATTAAATAATAAAAGAAAACAAAAATAACAATAATCTCACCCTAGGAACTTGGGTTTTCCCCCATACATGGGTTAGCTACTCCCATGCATGGGCTCATGTCCAAGGCCTGAATCTTCCTAGTCTCATGTCTACCTTTCCCAAATAGGAATACAAAATAAAAGAAAAGAAAAATGGTCAAATAAAATTTGTGACATCCCAACCCAGGTTCCACACATCAATGACCCAATCTAGTTGGTCACATGACCTAAAGAATGCTTCCTCATATACCAGAGGTTTCTGACTAGCTGCAAGGGTATAATATATCAGTATGGGGAGACTATACCCTCTATCAAAATTTCAAAACAATGGAAATGACTAAAAGATAACCAATAAAGAAAAACCAAAAACCAGAATAATATAATAACCATAAAAAAACTAGTATCACATGATGAAATAAAACTAAAAACAATATCCATAACTAAATAGTAGATATGTCATGACAATTATGTTTCAAGTGTCAAAATTCATACCCAAAATAAAGACACTTAAAACTCCCCCAAGCAGGTCCCGACACCAAGTCTAGTTCCATCATCCATGCTTCATCATGACTTAGCCATCTAATATAGGGTGGTTTACCATATCCTGTCCTACAAACATGAAATCTAATTGGGTACCGATCAAGAAGCTTGAGTAGGGTGTGAGTATAACTTAGTAGGCCACCACCAATGATGTATAAAATAATATCTAGTAAATAAAATTATTTTTAGTTGTATAAAAAATAAATTGAAATGCATAAAGTAAACAATTATCACATTTTGTCATTATTTAATTAACCACATAAATCCCTAGGTTCATGATGACACCCATAATATCAATACCTACTTATGCCCATGTCAATGTATGAAATATCCCTAAGGTATATCACATATAAAAATACCATAATTATCATTTATCATTTCAATTCATATCACGACCAATTGGAACCATCATCCAATGATAATCTCCCGGGAATACAACGTTATGTCTAGCACCCCATGGGTATTGGGAACCCCTGACCCTATTCCACACCTCAATATCACATGGGTATTTGGATCCTTAGTCCCTGTCCCACACTTTCTATCATATATGGTTATTTTGATCCTTAGTCCCTGTCCCACACATCAATATCCCATATGGGTATTTGGAGCCTCAATCCCTACACCACACCTTAATATCACATGGGTATTTGGAGCCTCAGTCTCTATCCAATACAACAATTTTCATATGCATGTAGTTGGGTCTATAACATCATGGATAGAACCCTGTGGGTATTGAGAGCATTGGTCAGTGTCCCAATTTCTATTTCTCAATCATTTACATTTATCAAATATATTAAATTTAATAAGGTTAATCATCATTAACCCTCTCATTAACATTTCACATCAGGGCAAACCATTTTAATTATGAAAATAGTCATGGTCCATCACTTTAATTTACATGGAATAGAATGAAAAAATATCAATTAAACCATTTATAAACATTTAATAACATAATTCATTAACCCTTCAAGGTTAAGCTAAACATTTTATATTTCCTATTAATCAATAAATTCATCATTTTATTAAACATTAAATTCCAAAATACCATCGATTAAACAATTATACAATCCCATTAATTGACCAATTTTTATAACCTTATTAATAAATTAAATTAATTTATCATTATTAACCAATTTCATAATCACAAGCACCAATTTGAATTTCCCCAAGTTCAACTCATTTCATATTTATAAGGAAAACCAATTAATCAATTCCATGATTCTATAAATTAATTAATCAATTAATCAATTCAATTCAAGATCCAATTTCAAAATTTTCAAATTTAATATTCAAAATAAATAAATTTAATTGTAATTCAAGACTATGGGAATTGAATTTAGACCACACACTTCAAGATCATTGACATACACTCACCAATAGAAATCCCCAAATTGAAGCAGAATTCTTAATTGCACAACGGAGAATAAGATCTAGATGCAAAAACTAGATAAAAAAAAGATTAGATACCTAAAAACCTAGATCAATATCCATTAAAAATTGATGGAAACATCTGTTCAAAGGATGTGAGAAGATAATAGATAGGGAGGAAATCAATCGGGACAAAAATAACTTATGGGGAGAGGTGCATATTCATTAATTTGGTCATCAATTCATTAAGAAAAGAGTTTATAAGGACTTAGAATCTATTAAATAGCTTCCAAAGATGATAGAAAACATATAGGGTTGAGTTGTGTCAAATTAGGGTGAAGTAAGTGGGGTTTGGTAGTTTTAAATATAATTTTTAGAGGATTAAATACCGTGTGCACAATTTCTTGAACAGGATTTCACATTTTCCAAATTTTTCACCCTAATCTTATGCCTCTCCTATAGGGGTGCATGATTACTCCTAAGAGGGTGCATGGTTTGAAAAACTGTACACCAAATTTACAATCCCTCTCTGTTTGGGGTTGCGCAGTTTTCTGGGTTAGGGGGCATGGTTTGGGAAAATTATGTGCTAATCATGCACTAACCAAAACCCCTACAAAAACTTTCAATTTTCACCCAAATTCACCCAAGATAAAACCCAAACAAGATATACCCAAAACAAGGAAAAAGAGTAACTGAAAATGACATCAATACATCTCTAGTAAAATCTTGGGATCTTACAATACATTAATCAAGTAGGAATCCAATTCATCATTAGTTTAATACCTAATATGTATAAACTACATTCAAAAACTAAATTCAAGATAATAACTTTAATTAGAAAATGAATACAAGGTATATGGAAACCATATCTTATATTTTCATAACTATATTTTAGTACATGGAATAATAATTTTATAAGAATTAATTTATAATATAAATTAAAGAATACATAATATTAGCATTTTATAAACAATTTATAAACAAAAATATTTTAAAATAAATAATTAAATAAATAATCATTTTATTTATTTTCTAAACATGGAATATTAATACAAAAATTTTATATTTTATTTAGGAATGGAAATATACTATTTATAATGACTAATACTTATCCTTTATAAACAATTTATAAACTATAATCCTTCTAATCCAAAATATACAATTTATTTATTTTTGGCTTGAGTCTTATTTTAAAATTTATAGGGAATTATCAATCATAGTTTATAATTGAATTAGCATTGAAAATAAGTACTACCATAAAGAACCTATCATATTTGATGATATACATTGTATCATCACTATGAAATGTTTCTATGTTTTTAAAACACAAAATGCAAGTTATTTTATCACATAATTATACTTTGCATCACCACCGTATATTATGTTATCACATAACATAATATCAGCTACCACAATGCAGGTAATGTTATCACATAATGTAACATTAGAGATGATAACATAAATTACTTTATTTTATAATATAACACTAGGGATTCCAAAAAAGATCATGCTATAGCATAATGTAATATCAGAGTCTCTATTGAGATTACATTATCACATAACATAATGTCAAGAAAGAGAAACACACACTATGTTATCCTATAATGTAATGTCAGGAAAAGTGATCCAACAAATGATATTGAACAATTCCATATTGTATACTATGATATATCCTCGAGCATATTACATATACATGTTCTTCACAAAATCAGTTAGAGAACATGTTGATTCATTGATAAACATCAATATAATATGATGATGGATTTTTTAGGATCATTTAAGGATCATGGTAGTGGAAGAAACCCATAAATATTCCCAATATATCATCAACATAACCAATATGTAAAATTAAGAACATAATAATAAACAGGTGTACCTGAAATATGCTGAACTCTATCTTCTACTCTTCAATTGATTCTTCTTGATTGGGATCACCTAGAAATAACCAACATACTCTATCCTACATAAGGATGACCTTAACCACTAGCATACTCATTCATAATGAGAGGAATTTACAATATTCTATGGTGTGATATCACCTTTTCCACAAAGACAAAAAGATAACCATGAAGAAGAGAGTATTGACTATGTATTGATAGTATCATCTATCTCCAATAAGGGGATCACATAACTTTAAATAGTATCACTTCATTCAATTAAGGTAGATGGGTATCAGATACCAAAACTTGACAATCAATATACATTATGATAATATATTAATGTTTGAGATATAATTGTTTGACATTTCAAAAGATTATGTATATCCATAAATGAATCATCCCATTGATTTATAATTGAAGGAAACAAAGTAGAAGATGTGTCCACATCCATTCACCCTTATCATAATCCTATTATATTCTGTGATAGAGGCATCACATGCCTTATTCAGTGTCAGGATATTGTAATATGGGATATGCATCACCTGAATATCTCAAGCTATGACTCAGGGTATATCATGAAATACAATATACCAATTTTAGTAAATTTACAATAATAAAATTATACCATATGTCAAGACTCTCCACCAATACCATCATAACATAACATATAAAGCTAAATGAATCATGTACATTCATAATATATTTAATTAAGATAACCTCACATGTCCCAAATATGTAATTTCATGAGATATAAACTTTAACCAAGGTAATAGAGGGATATAAAATTTTGATCCCACCTGTAACATGATGATAAACCATACATATTTTCTTCACATGAAAAAAATCATACATCCATTAAAATCATAACACTACTAACTTATGTAAATAAAATTGGTTATATAACTTTTTCATATGGTATCATATAAGAAGCAGTCAAAAATTTGATTAGAATATAAAAAAATTTAATCTCCCCAAAAGAAAAATGTCACAATAGCATTTAAAGAGTGAAACATGAATAATAGAAAATAGTTATAGATGATTGATATTCTAGGGGAATAAATTAAAATGAAATAGAAATCATAAAAATAGTTTTATTTACATTTTTGGTAGCATTTTCATAAAAACAATGATATAAGTCTCTTTCAAAATCATTTATAAAAATACATAAAAAGGAATTTAAATATTTATTTTAATAATAAAACACATTAAAAATTTAACATTGAAAATAAAAAAATATAATTAGTTAAAACCTAGAGGGAAAGATAAGAAATGACATGGAAGTCGAAATAAATACCTTTTAATCATTTTTAACAGTTTGAAGTAAATCCCATCAATGAAAGAGATATAAAATATTATTTTTAATAATAATTAAGGATGAATATGATATGTAAAAAATAAAATACTTATATTATTTTAAAAACGATAAAAATATAGATTTTTGGTAAGAAAAAATATAGATGTGGAAGAAAAATATCCAAAGTAGAGAGTGGAAATTCTCATTGACAACGTCATATTTTGTGAGATAAGATTTAATAAAAAATAGGATTACAAGAAGAAAATAAAATTCCCTAAAAATAGATAGGAAATAAAATATAATAAAATAATATTATAAAGTATAATAAACATTTAAGAATTTAGTTATAAAAGAAATAGTATAACTAAATGAAATGAAATTGAGTCATGAAATTCCCTCACCTTAGATTCCTTCTTTCTTGAACACCTACTAACTTCCTATATAATGAAATTTGGTTTATTATTCATTAATTTTAAAAAAATAATCATATTTATTTTACTCAATATAAATTATTTATATTTTTTATTACTTACTATTAACCATTCATAGTCAATATTGATCATCAGGTGTTAATTACTATATGTTCCACACTAAGTTCGATATAGAGGCCTCGATATTTTCTCTATACTCACATGTTAATCACCTCTAGAAAGGTAATGTAAATAATATAGATATGTTTAATAGATATCTGGATTCCCATGATTATTTCATGGATGTTACGATTTTGATTTGTAAGGAATATTCCATGATTCATATATTTTCAATTATTTGATCTATAAAAGGAGTTATTTTTAATAATGATTAATTTATTAGATAATAAAATTTAATATTTCTTAAAAAACATAATTTTATCATTAATACCATATTTTACCAGTATACAAGTTTTCATACTCATCCAGGATGAACATTTTATAGCATTTTTCATGTAGTTGGCTAATCCAATCTAATTATAATGAATGAAAGAGTAAGAATATATTGTTGTATTATTATAATATAAATTTTATATAATAACAATGATTTAAATTCAATGTTATTTATGTTTTATATCATATTCAAGAATATCTAGAGGAAGAAGATAAATAAAATGATTAATGAAAATATAACAATTATATTGAAATGTGAAACCTTGCCTTAAGTACCTCCTTTTAAATGAAGGATTTGTGACTCCTTATAATGAGAATAAGCCCCCAAACATTAGATAGTCCTATTAGGGAGGTAATTTAGGAATATATTTGGGAGGAAATCATATGAAAGGTGTTTTTTGGAAAGGGTGTGTCATGAACCAAACTAGGATAACCTGTCATGTGTAAAATCCCTGACCCAGAAGCCGCTAAACCGGTGCTCTATGATGGGTCATCACATGACCTCAACCAAGAGATCTGCTCAGGTACCCAATGGCATCCCGATTAGGGTATGAGTAAGAAACTCAGTAGGCCACCACCAATAGTGTCTACTAAATATCCAGTCTAATAGATAACACATGTAAGTAAAAAATAAATGGTAAGTAAACAAGGAATAGTTTGGGTGCCATAAGTTAACTGGGTTCATTTAAATTCCTTACTAGAATTTATCCCAATTCCATTTCCTATACCATAATCATTACATAATCCATATTGATCACATGTTCCATGGGTGAGGAATAATTATCCTCTACACAGGGGTCTAAGGCAATCAATCACAAATTATAGGGGAAAAAAGTCAAGTCCCTAAATCACTAGGGATACACATGTCACATCAACACATTTCCTCACCTCAAAGCCTCAGTCCGAGTGTAATGACATCAATACATTAACCTCACCTCGAAACCTCATTCTGGGTGGAATGAAACCATTAGGGGAATAGAGCCTCTGTCCCCTTCCTTAACTCGTGCATTTTGGGGTGGAGTTTAGAGCCTCAGTTTAACTCTACCCATGGGCATATAACCTCAAGTCAATACCCCACTCTACCAAGTCATGTGCACATTCTTATTTATCAATCACCACATCCATACCATAACAAAACATAACATTATCAATTACATTGGAAATCATCATTCACAATGCATAACAAACAACATGGGAAAAAATAATATGTCATAACCCATTTACACACTTCCTAATTACAATTTATATAAATTTATCTAAATTACCATTTCCACTCCTTAACCCATTAGGTGTATTCAAAAACACCTATTCTATTATCCAAATTCATCAATGACCATACATTGACCCATTTATCCCATTTATTATTTCACAAGAATTCACCCACTCATGCATTTCAAGTACAATTATCATATCACATAACACAACCACTTTATTGCATTCAATCATTTAGGTGCACCACCTAATCCTCATGTATTAACACTTTCCACAATTCCATCTATTACATTATTACATGCTATTAAGATATTCTCCATTCCTATTCCATTAATCTATTACAAGTTCATCATTCAATATGAACTAATTACCTTAGGCATTTCTAACCAAGTTCATTAAACAATAGAAATAATCTATTTCACCCAATTACCCATTTTTATTTCATTCCAACAATGTATTATGCACTTATTTCCCTAGGAATATTATTCATCATTCCATTTATAACTTGATCAACCTTTAAAACATATTCTACATGGGTTCCTCATTAATAATCAACAACCCTCCAGTTAACCCCACCACACTCTAGGTCTGGGTTTTTCAGCACACCCCATGGGTGGACATAAAATGGTCAATTCCTCCTCCACACATTCCTCAAGTATCGTGAGGGTTTCAAGAAATAATTTAGACACCCAATTTACTAGTTCATACCCAAGGTAACCAATAAAAAACATGAGAAGGGAAAAACCTCAACACACATGCACAAATATAGGGAAAAACTATGGGATATAACTTATAGACCACCTACCTTGGATCCATTGATGAAATACCTCCCAATCATGTCCTTAGATCCCAATCCAACACACCTTTAAATCCTCGACCTATATCTCATAGAAAAAGAAAGGGTTGAGAGCTTTGGATGGATATCGCACAAATGATAAGACCTAAATCGGAAAAGAGAGAGGAGGAGGAGATTAGATACACCCGAATGTTTGATTCGCTTCCAAAGACATACCAAATAGTCAAGAATCAAAGGATATTTATCCTTGGGAGCTATTGGTCCCTTTTGTTTGTTCCTAGGGTTGAAAGGGGGAAGGAGGAAAAACCTGAGTTGGGTCTTAAAATCACAGGGTGGCATTTTTGTAAATTTTCCAACTTTACTGGGCCACACAGTTTACCCGCACGGTTTTCCAAATCATGCAAAAACCATACAACAACTACTGTCTACGAGAGGCTAGCCAGCACAGTTTCTTGAGGATCCCACACAGTTTGCGCTAACCATGTGTAGACCGTGATAAATCTACTATTTGAGGATGGCTGGTCCACATGGTTTTCCCACACGGTTTCCCCTAACTGTGCGTAGACTGTGCGCCTTGCACTGCTTGGCCTGATTGCTCTTCTCATCACACCCTGAGCCCCCGGGCACCCCCGAGCTCCCACCTGAACTTGGGAAACACTTATCTAGACACAAATGATATATCCAAGCCAACACTTAACCAAAAACATTCTTTAATAAAAACAGAGACCTTACAACCTCCCCACCTTATAATGGATTGTCCTCGAGCTGCTCTTCCCAGCATCACTATGATCCCATAACTAAAGGTCATTCCACTATGCCTGCCTATTCATCCATTTTCCAAGTTTCTGGTTGCACATCACAAGGCCACCAACATGGATCTAGGGCACAAACTTTCCCCACAATCCTTCCTCACTACAACCACAACACGAGTTGAACACTCCTCAAGTATTCATCCACTTCAACCATTCTCACCACGAGAAATTTTTCGGGGAACATAGGTGAAAAAACCTAATATAAAACACATGGAACTTAACACATAACATCACATCATTATGGAGGGACCAATCGACACCTCATCGGCCCAATCCTCCTTACATATCATGAACCAAATCACTTGGCATCATTTTCTAGTCTACCCAACTCTAACAGTGAAAAACCCAGTATCACCCAGAATAAAACTCACACAATCCTTCCCACCTTCTTTTTTGAAGATCTCATCTCATAAACATACAAACAAATGCCACTCTAAACTTATGGGTACTCAACCAACTAAACTCGTTCCAATGATCTCTACCAGGGATAACTTACTTGAACTGTGACCAATCGAGTCCTTCCAACCCAAAACACTAATCACATCACCACCCAAGAATTTATCTAGTATGGTTTCTTCCACCATTTCTGGTTACTTGAAATCTTCTCCATCAATGAAGGAACACCAGAACTCAAATTCACTTTCCCATCACCTTAAAAGTTCCAACTCACCATGCCCAAGTACCATTGGAGCATTACCCCACATTGACATCTAGTCGCACCGTTGATACCATTCAGAAGGACCTTCCCACACTATCCATTCAAGGAATAAGATAAAAATGACCTCACTTAGGTAAAAATTCATTTCAAAAATGAAATTTATACCACAACATGAACCTAGAGGTGGGTCACTCTCACCACACCCATTCAAGTTTACCATCTCAGGTTGGACTGACTTCGACTGGATTTCCCCAGAACACCCACCTGCACTGAGGTCATTTACTGAATTATAATAGAATTCCATCATCACGACACTACCAACCTCCAAATTATCATCAGATTCACCCTTGGCATGTCACCACATCACATAGCCAAGGTTTACTCAACTTCACAGAGTTACAAAATCATACAAGGAAAAATTACCTAAGTCTAACCCCAATATTCATTGGATTTATGGGACCCCAAATTCTCTTACCACAAACTATTGTCATATCCAACCACACCCTCCTATGAATCAACACAGACCTCACAAGCTTCAATTAGAACCACCCTGAGCTCAATCAAACACTTGGATCATTAGTCATCACATCCAAGTCCCACATTCCCTCCTTGAAGGACCTAACAAGCACCTTACAGGTTTCTCATTGGAATCCTAGTGGCACTACATCGACTCGATGATCTATTATCTGCACCCAAGACTGTCATATCACTCCCCACCATAGGAGTGTCGCTACCATTTCTCACCATGAGGGATTCCAACCACCACATCTTATACCTGATCACAAACAAAACCCCAAACATAGATATGACCATACATCCTTTTAACAAAACAAGAAAACAAATGTCACTCAGTGCCTGCTCCTAGCTTCCATGGACGACACCAATGAATTTTTTCATCATTAGGTCTATACCAAGGACCTTTAAAACTTATCACAACCCAAAAATTTTCCATGCACATAAACTCCATGATGTTCCTCATCCAACTAAACACATTCCTATCTCTTGGCATGATCCAGTGATTCTTAATGTACCAAGGACGATATCAAGATATTGGGCATGATCACCACAAGATGAAGTATACTAAGAAGTTTTCAAAGAACACCACCACCAACTTATCCATTTTTGATGTCGAACTATGGGACACCATGACCTTCCAAGGATTTTAGGCCTCCCTGTCGAACACATCACATCAACACTCAACCCCACCACTCAAGTGTGATTTCCACCTAAGTTTAACCATTAATCCATGATAAAATCATCAAAAATCCGTAAACCAACATTTCATGTGGCACTATTTCCACCACACCACTTGAGTTCTTCCGATGCATCCCTAAAAACTAACAACCAAACAACAATAGTCTTCTGCACCAATCAAACCAATGGTCTCACAAAACAACCTTAACTTGCGTTTAACCCAATTCTAGCTTACTTTCCTAACCATGTCTATTGGTTAGCTAGTCTCATCAGCCCTGAGGTGGCCTCTACATATCACCCATAAACCAACCCATTTCTAATAACAAGTTCAGCTACGTGACCACTCTCACCAAGGTGTCACCATCGGGTGAATGTATATAATGACACTCTAGTCACCCTTGTCTTTTCTACCCGAACAATTTCAAGACTCTGTTAATCATCATCCAAACTGGTGAGTCATGAATCTATTCGATAAAACCCATTAAACAACAATACATCCTATCACAAACACTAGGGTTACCATACAAAAGATCTAGGGCACAACTACACCATTTACTAAACTCAGCGGTACTCAGTATGCATTGAAACCACCTCTAGAGCATCTTCCATTCTCATATTCCGAGGTACCTACATTGCTGGGATAACCTCCCATGAGGCCAGCCTTGATCTCTTGAGGTTATCAACATGTAACCACAACTCGAGTGGCACAACCATCCATCAACCATCCCACTTAGCCCTCAAGGGCAAACCTGCACCATGAAACACTCTGAGTCCCACCACCAAGGTCTAAAACATCCATATGAACGACACACACCCAGAAGCACTAGAGACTTTTTACAACCTCTATCATGAGTCACCTTGAAGGTTTAATGATACCAAATCCATATACTAGAGTCATAACCAGAATAATACATTGGTCCTCTCTCCAACCTAAACTTATCATGACATGAACAAAGCAATGCACATGAATGGAAATCTCACTCCCATTCGATGCATGCTATTCTTAGCATACCAAACAACCATCTACTCTATATTCCACACCAAAGGTGTACACATTCATCAGAACTATGGAAAAACATCCTCTCCCAGATTCGAGACACAACTTGCAAGGTCTCTACTCATAAGGTCACCAAGACCCATGCACCATCCTTAGGGTTTAGCATGTACTCTTTATGGTCACAGACCACAAGAGTTCCCTCTCTCACATTACTGAACAATTCCTCACAACCCAAAGGCCACAAACCTAATAAGGGTTCCCTAAACACACCACCTAGGACATATCATAACTAGAAAGACCTCACAATCCAAGACCAAAGTGTCAACTAGGGAACTCTCACCACCCCAACCTGCACATACAAAGGTCAAACCAACAATGCAAAGGATACCCACCTTTGAACTAAACCACTCTCATTTTTAACTTATCGTTCACCCAATGCTTTGAAGAATGGAAAATAGGATTTAACCATAGATGGAAAAGGTGTCACACTATCAACCTTAAACAACCCATTCTACATACTCTATCCAAACAATCATCATCACACTTAGAATACCACCCTCTACCATACCTACTGTGGGTCATGGTCAACATGGGCGTGACAAATTTATTTTATCACAAGTTTTCCGTCATAACATCTTCAAACAAAATTTTCTTTTACAGTATGAACCTTTCCTCTCTGTCATGTTTCCCACTCACAATATGTTACAATCATCATTTTAACTCATTTATACAATTCATTGGAAAAAATTAATTTACAATTTTACCATCATTATGTAACCCTTTTTATTTTAGACACCAAAACAACCTTTACAACTTATCACAACCCAAAAATTTTAACCCAGTAACAACATTTATTTATAAATGATATTCCATAACTATTTATTTGAATTATTTTCATTCACCCACTTCCATTACCATTATTAAGAACTATTTGATTCATATTTATCAAGGAAGTAAAATGCATTCTACTTTCTAGGCCCCGCACACCCATCCCGTGTGTGTGCCTATAATGATGCATGCCAAAAATATCCTTAGGTGCCTAAAATGATGCATGAATGAAAAACCTCATGTCATTCCAACAATGAAAAAAATATCATAAATTATTCAAATAAAAAAACATGTGCATCACCCAATGGTGAAATATCATCCAACTGTAACAACACACATCAAGAACAACAATTCCCACCCATGGTGACTTGGATTTTCCCTCGTACATGGGTTATCTACTCCCAAGAATGAGTTCATTACCAATGCATGACACATACTAATCTTATATCTACCATCCCTAAATAGTAAGAAGAGAAAAAAAATCCTCTGATACCACTTTTTAACGTACCTAACCCAGAATACACTAAACCAGTGCTCCGTGTTGGGTCATCACATGACCTCAACCAGGAGATCTGCTTGGGTACCCAACAATGGCCCGAGAAGGGTGTGAGTACAAAACTCAGTAGGCCACCACCAATGGTGTCTACTAAATATCTATTATAACAGACAGTGAATTCAAGTACAAAGTAAATGGTAAGTAAAAAAGGAATAGTTTGGGTTCCATAAGTTAAAATGGTTCGTTTAAGTTCATTACTAGCATTTATCCCAATTCTATTTCCTATACCATAATCATTACATAAGCCACATTGATTACATGTTCCATGTGTGAGGAATAATTATCCTCTATATAGGGGTTTAAGGCAATCAATCACAAAGTATAGGGGAAATAAGTCAAGTCCCTAACTCACTATGGATACACATATCACATCAACACATTTATTCACCTCGAAGCCTCAGTCTGAGTAGAATGACATAAATACATTAACCTCACCTCGAAGCCTCAGTTTTGGTGGAATGAAACCATTATGGGAATAGATCCTATATCCCCTTCCCTAACCCATGCATTTTGGGGTGGAGTTTAGAGCCTTAGTCTAACTCGACCCGTGGGCGGAGAACCTCAAGTCAATACCCCAATCTACCATGTCATGTGAACATTATTATTTATCCATCATCACATACATACCATAACACAACATAAAATAACCAATTCCATTGGAAATAATCATTCATAATGCATTAAAAACAACTTGGGAAACAATACTTTTTCATAAACCATTGACACGCTTCCCAATTACAATTTATATCCATTTATCCAAATTCCTATTCCCATTCCTTAACCCATTATCTGTAATCAACAACCCCTATTCCATTATAAAAATTAATCAATGACTATAAATTTACCCATTTATCTTATTTATCATTTCACAAGCATTCACCCACTGATGAATTTCAAGTAAAATTCTCATATCACATAACACAACCACTTTATTGCATTTAATCATTTAGGCGCACCACCTAATACACATGTATTAACCCTTTTTACAATTACATCTATTACCTTATTACACCTCGTTAACATATTATCCATTCTCATTCAATTACCCCATTACAAGTTCACCATTCAACATGCACTAATTCCCTTAGGCATTTCTAACCAAGTTCATTAAACAATCAAAATAATCTATTTCACCAAATTACCAATTTTCATATCATTAAAACAATGTGTTATGACCTTATTTACCTAGGATTATTATTCACCATTAAACTTATAAGTTAATAAACCATTAAAAAAATATTCTACATGGGTTCCTCATTAATAATTGGTAACCCTCCACTTAACCCCACCACACTCTAGGTCTGGGTTTTCCAGCACACCCCATGGGTGGCCATAAAATGGTCAAGTCCTCCTACAAACATCCCACAAGGATCGTGAGGGTTTCAATAAATCATTTATACACCCAATTTACCAATTCATACCCAAAGTAACAAATACACAACAAGATAAGGTAAAAACCCCAACACACATGCACAAATCTAGGGAAAAACTATGGGATATAATTTGTAGACCACTTACCTTAGATCTGTTGATGAAATCCCTCCCAATAAAGTCTATGGATACCAATCCAACACACCTTTTAAACCTCAACCAAGATCTCACTAAAAAAGAAAGGGTTGAGAGATTTGGATAGAGATTGCACAAAAGACAAGACCTAAACTAGATAATAGAGAGTAGGATGAGATTAGAATCACTCAGATCTTTGATTCACTTCCAACTGCACTCCAAATGGTCAAGAATCAAATAAGATTGATCCGTGGGAGCTATTGGTCCCTTTGGATTGTTACAAGGGTTGCAAGGGGGAAGGGTGAGGAAAAACCTGAGTTGGTTCTTAAAATCACAGGGTGGAATTTTTGAAAATTTCCTAACTTTTCTAGGCCACACAGTTTACCCACATAGTTTTCCAAACTGTACACAGACTGTGCGACTGTTACTGTTCGTGAGAGTCTATCCCACATGATTTCCTATGGATACCCAAAAATTTTCACTAACCATGAAGAGAATGTGTGAAATCTACTATCTGAGGATGGATGGTTCGCATGATTTTCCTTCATGGTTTGCCCACACAATTTTTCCTATCCGTGCACAGACCGTGTACCTTGCACTGCTTGGACTGATTTCTCTTCTCATCACACCCCTAGCCCCCATGCACCCCCAATCTCCCAATTGAACTTGGGAAACACTTATCTAGCCTCAAATGAGAGATCCAAGACAATAATTAACCAAAAATATTCTTTATGAAAAACCAGGACCTTACATCATGTCTCCTAGGATTCCTTGTTGCATGGCCCTTAGTGCATTCCTAATTTCCACTTGATGAAAACTAGAGTCGAGGAATCAGGATATACACCCTTGGGAATTTTTTCACTTAATTAAATGATATCAAATATAGGAATACCACACAAAATTTTTTCCAAGTCCCACATTCCCTCCTTGAAGGACCTAACAAGTACCTTACAGGTTTCTCATTGGCATCCTAGTGGCACTACATCGACTCGATGTTCTATTATCTGCACCCAAGACTGTCATATCACTCCCCACCATAGGAGTGTCGCTACCATTTTTCACCATGAGGGATTACAACCACCACATCTTATACCTGATCACAAAAACACCCCAAACATAGATATGACCATACATCCTTTTAACAAAACAAGAAAACAAATGTCACTCAGTGCCTGCTCCTAGATTCCATGGACGACACCAATGATTTTTTTCATCATTAGGTCTATCCCAAGTACCTTTACAACTTATCACAACCCAAAAATTTTCCATGCACATAAACTCCATGATGTTCCTCATACAACTAAACACCTTCCTATCTCTTGGCATGATCCAGCGCTTCTTAATGTACCTGGGACGATATCAAGATATTGGGCATGATCACCACTAGATGAAGTATACTAAGATGTTTTCAAAGAACACCACCACCAACTTATCCATTTTTGATGTCGAACTATGGGACACCATGACCTTCCAAGGATTTTAGGCCTCCCTGTTGAACGCATCACATCAACACTCAACCCCACCACTCAAGTGTGATTTCCACCTAAGTTTAACCATTGATCCATGATAAAATCATCAAAAATCCGTAAACCAACATTTCATGTGGCACTATTTCCACCACACCACTTGAGTTCTTCTGATACGTCCCTAACGACTAACAACCAAACAACAATAGTCTTCCGCACTAATCAAACCAATGGTCTCACGAAACAAACTTAACTTGTGTTTAACCCAATTCTAGCTTACTTTCCTAACCATGTCTATTGGTTAGCTAGTCTCATCAGCCCTGAGGTGTCCTCTGCATCTCACCTATAAACCAACCCATTTATACTAAAAAGTTCATCAACATGACCACCCTCACCAAGGTGTCACCATCGGGTGAATGTATAAAATGACACTCTAGTCACCCTTGTCTTTTCTACCCGAACAATTTCCAGACTCTATTAATCATCATACAAACTGGTGAGTCATGAATCTATTCAATAAAACCCATTAAACAACCATACATCCTATCACAAACACTAGGGTTACCTTACAAAAGATCTAGGGCACAACTACACCATTTACTAAACTCAGTGGTACTCGGTATGCATTGAAACCACCTCTAGAGCATCTTCCATTCTCACATTCCGAGGTACCTACATTGCTGGGATAACCTCCCACGAGGCCAGCCTTGATATCTTGAGGTTATCAACATGTAAACACAACTCTAGGGGAACAACCATCCATCAACCATCCCACTTAGCCCTCAAGGCCAAACCTGCACCATGAAACACTCTGAGTCCCACCACCAAGGTCTAAAACATCCATATGCACGACACACACCCAGAAGCACTAGAGACTTTTTACAACCTCTATCATGAGTCACCTTGAAGGTTTAATGATAAAAAATCCATAGACTAGAGTCATAACCAGCATAATACATTGGTCCTCTCTCCAAAATAAACTTATCATGACATGAACAAAGCAATGCACATGAATGGAAATCTCACTCCCATTCGATGCATGCTATTCTTAGCATACCAAACAACCATATACTCTATATTCCACACCAAAGGTGTACACATTCATCAGAACTATGGAAAAACATCCTCTCCCATATTCGAGACACAACTTGCAAGGTCTCTACTCATAAGGTCACCAAGACCCATGCACAATCCTTAGGGTTCAGCATGTACTCTTTATGGTCACAGACCAAAAGAGTTCCCTCTCTCACATTAATGAACAATGCCTCACAACCCAAAGGCCACAAACCTCCAAGGGTTCCCTAAACACACCACCCAGGCCATATCATAACTATAAAGGCCTCAAAATCCAAGACCAAAGTCTCAACTAGGGAAATCTCACCACCCCAACCAACACATACAAAGGTCAAACCAACAATGCAAAGGATACCCACCTTTGAACTAAACCACTCTCATTTTTAACTTATCGTTCACCCAATGCTTTGAAGAATGGAAAATAGGATTTAACCATAGATGGAAAAGGTATCACACTATCAACCTTAAACAACCCATTCTATATACTCTATCAAAACAATCATCATCACACTTAGAATACCACTCTCTACCATACCTACTGTGGGTCATGGTCAACATGGGTGTGACAAATTTATTTTATCACAAGTTTTCCATCATAACATATTCAAACCAAATTTTCTTTTACAGCATGAACCTTTCCTCTCTGTCATGTTTCCCACTCAAAATATGTTACAATCCTAATTTTAACTCATTTATACCTTTCATTGGAAAAAATTAATTTGCAATTTTATCATCATTATGTAACCCTTTTTCTTTTAGACACCAAAACAACCTTTACAACTTATCACAACCCAAAAATTTTAACCCAATAACAACATTTATTTATAAATGATATTACATAACTATTCATTTGAATTATTTTCATTCACCCACTTCCATTACCATTATTAATCACTATTTGATTCATATTTATCAAGGAAGTAAAATTCATTCTAATTTATAGGCCCCGCACACCCATCCCGTGTGTGTGACTATAATGATGCATGCCACAAATATCCTTAGGTGCCTAAAATGATGCATGAATGAAAAACATCATGTCATTCCAACAATGAAAAAAATATCATAAATTATTCAAATAAAAAAACATGTGCATCACACAATGGTGAAATATCATCCAACCGTAACAACACACATCAAGAACAACAATTCCCACCCATGGTGACTTGGATTTTCCCTCATACATGGGTTATCTACTCCCAAGAATGTGTTCATTACCAATGCATGACACATACTAATCTTATATCTACCATCCTCAAATAGTAAGAAGAGAAAAAAATCCTCTGATACCACTTTTTAACGTACCTAACCCAGAATACACTAAACCAGTGCTCCATGTTGGGTCATCACATGACCTCAACCAGGAGATCTTCTTGGGTACCCAACAATGGCCCGAGCAGGGTGTGAGTACAAAACTCAGTAGGCCACCACCAATGGTGTCTACTAAATATCTAGTCTAACAGATAGTTAATTCAAGTACAAAATAAATGGTAAGTAAAAAAGGAATAGTTTGGGCTCCATAAGTTAAAATGGTTCGTTTAAGTTCATTACTAGAATTTATCCCAATTCTATTTCCTATACCATAATCATTACATAAGCCACATTGATTACAGTTCCATGTGTGAGTAATAATTATCCTCTATATAGGGGTTTAAGTCAATCAATCACAAATTATAGGGGAAATAAGTCAAGTCCCTAACTCACTATGGATACACATATCACATTAACACATTTATTCACCTCGAAGCCTCAGTCTGAGTAGAATGACATAAATACATTAACCTCACCTCAAAGCCTCAGTTTGGGTGGAATGCAACCATTATGGGAATAGATCCTATATCACCTTCCCTAACCCATGCATTTTGGGGTGGAGTTTAGAGCCTTAGTCTAACTCGACCCGTGGGCGGAGAACCTCAAGTCAATACCCCACTCTACCATGTCATGTGAACATTATTATTTATCCATAATCACATACATACCATAAAACAACATAAAATAACCAATTCTATTGGAAATAATCATTCATAATTCATTACAAACAACTTGGGAATCAATACTTTGTCATAAACCATTGACACGCTTCCCAATTACAATTTATATCCATTTATCCAAATTCCTATTCCCATTCTTTAACCCATTAGGTGTAGTCAACAACCCCTATTCTATTATTCAAATTAATCAATGACCATACATTTACCCATTTATCCCATTTATCATTTCAAAAGCATTCACCCACTGATGAATTTCAAGTAAAATTCTCATATCACATAACACAACCACTTTATTGCATTTAATCATTTAGGCGCACCACCTAATACACATGTATTAACCCTTTTTACAATTCCATCTACTGCCTTATTACACCTCGTTAACATATTATCCATTCTCATTCCATTACCCCATTACAAGTTCACCATTCAATAAGCACTAATTCCCTTAGGCATTTCTAACCAAGTTCATTAAACAATCAAAATAATCTATTTCACAAAATTACCAATTTTCATATCATTAAAAGAACGTGTTATGACCTTATTTCCCTAGGATTATTATTCAACATTCAATTTATAAGTTAATAAACCATTAAAAAAATATTCTACATGGTTTCCTTATTAATAATCGGCAACCCTCCACTTAACCCCACCACACTCTAGGTCTGGGTTTTCCAGCACACCCCATGGGTGGCCATAAAATGGTCAAGTCCTCCTCCAAACATCCCAAAAGGATCGTTAGGGTTTCAATAAATCATTTATACACCCAATTTACCAATTCATACCCAAAGTAACAAATACACAACAAGATAAGGTAAAAACCCCAACACACATGCACAAATCTAGGGAAAAACTATGGGATATAATTTGTAGACCACCTACCTTAGATCTGTTGATGAAATCACTCCCAATAAAGTCTATAGATACCAATCCAACACACCTTTTAAGCCTCAACCAAGATCTCACTAAAAAAGAAAGGTTTGAGAGATTTGGATAGAGATTGCACAAAAGACAAGACCTAAACTGGATAATAGAGAGGAGGATGAGATTAGAATCACTCAGATCTTTGATTCACTTCCAACTGCACTCCAAACGGTCAAGAATCAAATAAGATTGATCCTTGGGATATATTGGTATCTTTGGATTGTTACAAGGGTTGCAAGGGGGAATGGTGAGGAAAAACCTGAGTTGGTTCTTAAAATCACAGGGCGGAATTTTTGAAAATTTCCTAACTTTTCTGGGCCACACGGTTTACCCACATAGTTTTCCAAACTGTACACAAACCGTGCAACTGTTACTGTTCGTGAGAGGCTATACCACACGATTTCCTATGGATACCCCAAAATTTTCACTAAACATGAATAGAATGTGTGAAATCTACTATCTGAGGATGGATGGTCTGTATGATTTTCCTGCACGGTTTGCCCACACAATTTTCCCTATCCATGCACAGACCGTGTACCTTGCACTGCTTGGACTGA
The DNA here is from genome assembly GCA_963277665.1 of Viscum album. Lineage (NCBI taxonomy): Eukaryota > Viridiplantae > Streptophyta > Magnoliopsida > Santalales > Viscaceae > Viscum > Viscum album. Next base: position 1,404,529,180 of record OY728132.1, on the reverse strand, counting down.
TTTCTCTTCTCATCACACCCCTAGCCCCCATGCACCCCCAATATCCCAATTGAACTTGTAAAACACTTATATAGCCTCAAATGAGAGATACAAGACAATAATTAACCAAAAATATTCTTTATGAAAAACCGGGACCTTACATCATGTCTCCTTGGATTCCTTGTTGCATGGCCCTTAGTGCATTCCTAATTTCCACTTGATGAAAACTAGAGTCGAGGAATCATGATATACACCCTTGGGAATTTTTTCACTTAATTAAATGATATCAAATATAGGAATACCACCCAAAAATTTTACTTGAACACTCCATAATTTGGAGGATCTCACTAGTATATTAAGAAGTTTCCTTAATAAAGAAAAACCAAGTGAAGCATATGAGTATAAAAAAAACTCTCCAAATCTTAAGTAAAACTAATTAACACATCCAAAACATATCTAAATCACTGTGGTTAATATTTTATGAAAGAACCAACATAATATCAACATAAAAATAGATATAATAATATGAAGTGGCATAATACACACGGTATGCATCTTAATACAAAGGACAAACCAAAGATCAAAAATAATTCCCAAAATATGACACCACCATGTGATAAGAAAATCACTTTCCACCTCTATCATAACCTGAACATTACTAAGTTCACCCATTTAATTCTTGTGGTACCTGTAATGAATGAGGAACACAGATCATGATGGATATATACACAACCTAGTGTGTATGTAGGGTGTGAGTAATAAATCCTAGTAGGTATTCTCCTCACACACCATGCATGATATAGTGAAACACCTTTTTATTACACGATTTTAATCATAATTCATTAAAAAAATATTACATTAATAACTTCTAAGGACCTTTTGAGGTTTAGTGTCTTGGAAACTATGTACATAATACATGAAGTATATATGTACAACATAAACATAAACATAAGTATTATTTAATCCTCTTGAAATACTCTTTTATTATTCTATCCTATTTTACCTCACTAAAAGTGATTTCTCAAGGACATACATCAATAGAAAAGGGTGAGAATAAATCCCAATAAGTGATAATCAAAGGAAATGGAACATGGGTGGTCATCATGGATAAAACATGAGGCATAACATGGGAGAATAATCATAAGTATATGATATATAAAATGGAAATGTGTCTTTAAAATGAAAATGACATATTCATAATCATATCACCATGGTTTAATACCAAGGAATCGTAAAACATATTACCATAGTTATTTACCAAGGTATCACAAAACATATCATATCTAGAGATTAATTATTTACTCAATGCATTGGATCACTATCAAGGAATACCCTTCACATTTATTAATTCACGTGTTTTTCATAAATCATAATAAATCATTTTATAAATAAACCATGAAGGATAAAGAATGAGTTTCAAATAAAACCATTAAAAACAAAAGTATTTAAAGACTTCAAATTTTCATCCTTTTTAACCCAAAAGAAAGGAATGTGGGTTTCATAAATGGTAATGACTGATAAATTAAGAATAATTAAAACAATATGAATACCCTTGAATAAAAATAGGTCTAGTTATTCACAACATAAAATAGGTGGAATGAGAAATCAAGGAATTACTTTAGCATCATAATGGGTATAAAAAGTGGTTTATAGAATGAGATTAATGAGAAATAATGGAAGTATCTCACTGTTAGAACAAAATTTGGATAGTAATGAAATTATCATATGTTCTTGAGAACATTTAAACATTGAAATTATAATTATAACTACAAAATGAGTACTTGGATAAAATGAAAGTGGAAGAGGATCCCTTACCTTGATGGATAGATTCTTAAAACTTGAGGAGAGTTTCTTGGAACCTAATAAAATCATTGGAAAAGATTTAGAGAAGGAAAATTATGGGAACATCATTATTAATGGTTTGGTATTAAATGAAATGGGATGGATAGGTGGGTATTTATAACAAATTGGAGAGGGCTATTCAATAATTTATAAATATAGGCCTTAGAAATCTAGGTTTTAGAAAATGGAATACCATTGGCTCACCTATTTTTTGGATCATGGTTTATGAAATTAAGAATGATTTTTTGAAACATTTTATTTTCAAAACCTAAATTCAATATTTTATGTTACTTTTATCATGGGATTTTTTTCCATAATAGAATGTTTTTAAAACTTAAATTTCCATTTTAGACTTTGGAAAGTTATTTATGTGTTTGGGAATTCATTTTAATTCATTAAAATACAATATGTTAAAAAAACAAATTATTTTTTGTCCTGGATTCATTTTTATTAATTATTAAATCATTATTATATATTTGTGAAGTCATAAAACATACAAAAATCACAAAATTGTTTTTTATTATTCACTAAAAAACAAATTATTTTAGTAAAATCTCAAAATTTTATTCTAACCTAGTATTGATTCAATGATTTAAAATATAATTTTTATTTTATCCAAATAATTTTCTGAATATGATTATTTTAACTTTTAAATAAAAAACTTTATTTATTAGAAAATGATAATAGCTTTTACGATATAGTCAACTTTATGACCCTTATAAAAATTATCTGGGATATTATAACATTATATCATCATTCATATTTAAATAAATAGTGTTTTTAATACTATTTTGTGAAAATAAATTTTATTTATAATACCTAAATTTATCATAAAAAATTATATATATTCTAAAAATACAAATATTTTATATTTGTATCCAAATTTTTTTTTATCATATTCATGTTATCTTCATGTGTATTTTATTAAATATAATAATAATGAAAATGGGAATGAAGAAAACAATATTTAATTTCTACAAATAAAATTAAACTTTTATGATACTAAGGTCTAGATACATAACCCCTTAATACATCGATATACGCCCTAAGTGTAAGGTGTGCAATGTTTGAAATTTTATGGGGTTTCTCAGCTAAGATTGATCTTTTGGTGATCTGTACTAAATTTAACTTTTCCCTTTGTCAATTCCACTTGAGCCTTACTAGTGGAAGCTTTTATTGGGATTGATACTGGGTGAACCCCATTGACTCTACCGCCCTCCGAAGTTCTGATAAATGGGATTCAAAATACATAATCCTACTAGTTGATGACATAATTTCTCCCTGATGCATAAATTATATTTTTCTATTAACCATTATATATTCTATTTCTAATGGAAATTTTATTTCCAATGGAAATATTATTTCCAATGGTCATAATTCCTTATGATCATATTGAAAAATGACCATATTGACCAAAAATCTGGTAATAGTAAGATCCTAACAATCACTTTTCCCTCTATACCCTATATACACTCTACCATTCTCATTCATTAATTTTCATACATAGGTTCTAAACTTCCCTTTTTAATATCTATCATATTCCCAACTCTTCTATTTTTTACTATTTTATAGTAGGATTAATATTTATTGGAGAATTAAATCCTATGAAGTTTACATTAGTGTGTGCATTGTTCTTTTTTATTTATCTCACTATATTATTTCTATCTATTACAATCATTATTAATTCATGATATGAAATGTTATTATGAAATTAAATAATCTTTATATGGGATTATATTGTTAAAAATACTAAAATAGTCATTGTGAAGCATGGGTTCTTTTATTAAATAAAAATTTTGGTTTGTTACATTCTCCCCCACTTAAGAGATTTTGTCCTCAAATTTTTTGTCCTATCTCAAAAAATGTGGGTATTTCTCCTTCACCGCTTCTTCAGGAACTCAAGTTGCTTATTTGAACTTTTTATTTCTCCATAATACTTTCATGAGTCTAGTTTCCTTTTTCCTAAACACTTGTTTCCTTTTATCAAGAATCTAGATCTATTATTCTTTATATGATAGGGGAGGTTCCAATTTAATATGATTTATGTCTAGTATATGTGTTGTGTTTGATATATACTATCTTAACATGGACAATTGGAATTCATCATGTAAAATGGAAATATTTTCAGGTATTTATACTCTATAGGAAACTACTCTAACATGCTTCGACATCTCAAATGGTCCAATTCACCTTAGACATAGTTTACCTTCTTTCCAAACCTCATGATCATTTTCCATGGTGATATTTTCAAGAATACATGATCCCTGATATGAAACTCTATGTACTTCCTTTGATTTTTATCATAACTTTTTTTTCGACTCAGAGAATCCGTGATATGTTTTTGGATAAATTTTATCTTATTCATGGTTTCTTTCATAATGATTAGTTCCAACCATTTTATTTCTCCAAATTCATGCTAACATGTTAGTGTTCTACACCTATTCCCACAGACTTATTCATATGGAGCCATTTTAATACTTGAGTGAAAACTGTTATTATAGGATAATTCTTCAAGTGGGAGATATTGATCCAAACTACCTTGAAAATCAAGTGAGCTATCCCATAACATATCCTCTAATGTTTTAATTGTCCTCTCAAACTTCCCATTAGTTTGAGGATGATAGGATGTTCTAAGTTTTACTTTACTATTCATATCCTTTTGAAGGATCCTCTAGAACTTAGTAGTAAATTTCAGATCATGATATGAAACAATTGATAGTGGTTCCCCCTGAAGTATCATAAATTATTTAATATACATATGAGCAGGGTTCTTAAGAGAGAAATAATTTCTTATGAATATAAAATGAGCAGATTTTATTAATCTATCAATAATTAAACATATTGAATTTTTTCCTTTGGATGTATTAGGAAGGTTAGTAACAAATTCCATAGTGATGTTGTCCCATTTCCATACAGGTATGGGAAGTGTTTTTAGCACTATTTTGGGTAGTTTTATCTCTACCTTTACCTAATGACATAATAAACATCTTTCAGTATAATCAATAATATCCCTTTTCATGTTATCCCACCAATAATGATCTTATAGATCTCTATACATTTTTGTATTTCTAGGATGTATTGTAAATGAAAATCAATAAGCTTCATACATAAAATATTTCTTTAACTTTTTAATAGATTTGATTCATATCCTTTTAAAAAATGTTGTACTCCCTTATGTTAAACATTTAACATAGATGACTCCCCCATTTTCACAAAATATATCTTCTTTTATAATTTAGGATCATATATTTTTTCTTTATTGATCTTCAATAATAATGATGGTTGGGAAATAATTAGGGATAGTATTGATGATGTACCTTACCTTAATACTTCCATGTACATCATTACCATGTCTTTGATCAATGGTTCTCCTTTAAACTTCATCATTATAAGAACTCTGGGTTCATTCCTCCTGAAAACATCAATGACTTTTCTTACTCTTCCACAATGATATTGGATAGAAAAATCATAGCATTAAGATGTTCCAACCTTATTATATGTCTCATGTTTACTTTTGTGTGAATATATAATTCATTATATGGTGGTCTGTGTGTATATCACACTTCTACCAACAAAGATAATTTATCTATGTCTATAAATCAAATATAATTGAAACTAACTCCATTTCATGGGTAGGATAATTCTATTCATGGGGATTCAACGATCGAGATTCATAGGCAATCACATTTTCATTTTTCAGGAGTACACATCCAAGTTTCTTCAAGGATTTATCACTATAAATGACAAATAATTCCCCATTAGAGGGTAAAGTTAGCATCTATTCACTAAAAAACCTTTTCTAAAGTTCATGTAAACTTTCTTCACACTCATTTATCCAGATAAACTTAATTCCATTTCGAGTTTACTAGGTTATTGGATATTAAATCTATGAAATTTTTTTCACTAGAATTATATAATATCCTACTAGACCAAGGAAACTAAAAATATCAGTTACTAATATAGGATGTGGCCACTCATCTATGACCTTTTTCTTTATTGTATTCATTAAGATTCATTCAATGATCACAATGTGCCCAAAAATATTAACTTATTAGAAACAGAACTCACATTTTCTAAATTTACCAAAAAATTTCTATTTTCTCAGTGTTTGTAATATGACCCTTAGATGATCCTCATACTCCTTATGAATTTTCTAATATATTATAATATCATCAAAAAATACTAAAACAACTTTATCTAGGTAGTCTTTAAAGACTATATTAATCAAATCCATAACTATGTAAGAAGCATTAGTCAAACCAAAGGGAATAATAAAAAATGCATAATATCTATATCTTGTTCAAATGGAAGTATTTGGGATATATTCCTTCTTCACCTTTAAATAATGATACCTTGATCATAGGACAATCTTAGAGAATAATTGATCCCCATGAAGTTGTTCGAACAAATCATCAATCCTTGAAAGAGGCTATTTTTCTTCACTGTAATCCCATTAAGTTATCTATAATCAATACAAAACATCATTGTGTAAAATCCAAAACTAGGTGCACATCTAGTTACCCAAGCTAGATGGTTACAAGACCTCAGGCACACCCCCCATATGCCAGAGGCTGCTGACTAACAGTGGGGGTCAAATATATAACACGAGGAGACTATACCCTCTTTATCAAAGTATCACAACCATAGAAATAAAAAAACAAATGATATAACCAATAACCTTAATAGTACCAATATCACATGATAACCAAAATAGAAAATACAATAACCAAACTAAAAAAATATATATGACATGACATATATGTGTCAAGTTTCAATATGAAATACCCAAAACAAATACACAATGACATCTCCCAAACAGGTCCTGAAATATTGTCTGGTTTGCTCATCCATGCTCCATCCCAATTCTTCAATCTTACATAGGGATCTTGCACATATCTTATCCTACAAACATTAATTATATTCAAGTACTAATTAAGAAACTTGAGTAGGGTGTGATTAAAACTCAGTAGGCCACCAAAAATTATGTATAAAACAATATCTAGTCAATATCAGTGTATATAGTTGTATGAATAATAAACTATTAATTATGAAATAAACAGTTTAACAATTCAATTATACTTTAATTAAACACATTACTATCTCAGGTTCATGATGGTATCTGAACCATAAAAATCTTCTTCAGACCATGCTGGAGTATGAACTATCCCCAAGGGATGTCACATATCACATAACACATGATTTTTTATTTATCAATTCATTTAAATTTAATATCACAGATACTTGGAACCGTAGTCCAATGCCAACATTTTGGGCCTATAAATCCATTTCTAAAACCCTGAGGGATTTTGAAGCATCATTACCTATCCCACCATCATTGTTATTACATATGGTCTTTTGAAGCACTAGTCCATGTCTCACACACGTATGTTAGTCAATCACATATGGGATTTTGAAGCATTGGTCCATGTCTTACACATATATATCACATATATCACTATATAAAAGATATCACAATATCACATTTATCATAATATAACATACATTAAGGTTAATAATCATTAAACTTCTTATCAAAAATTCTCATAAAAGTGTACCATTTTAATTATTAGTTTTAATAATGGTTCTTCACTTTTATCATGTGAAATAGTATACCAATTCACCACAATACCATTTATCAAAATTTAATCATATAAACCATTAACCCTTAGAGGCTAATCTAACTATCCCTTAATTACAATTAATCAATCAATTCCATATCCCATAAATTAACTAATTACATAATATTCTTAATTGATCAATTTTATAATCTGAATATACCATCAATTTTATAATGACATCATTTTATTAATTATTAACCAATTAATTAATCCAATAAAATATGCGATTTCAAAACATGGAAATTTCTATTTCACAATTCCATACCCACAAATATAATTAAAACTATGGTATTTTCAATTTATAACACCCACCTCAATATCATTAGTGAGCATTCTCTAAATTGAAATTCCAAAAAATGAAGAGGAATGTTCAATTGCACAATAAATAATGAGATCTAGAACTGAAACCTAGATTTATGATCAAATATAGTTAGATCTATAAAAACCAAGATCCAAACCCATGAAAATTTGGAATAAAAAATTCTTCTTCAACTGGAAAGAGAGAAGAAAAAAAAGAAGAAACCACACTGGATGAGATTTGTTACTAGGAGAGGTGAAATTCCATCAATCTAGTCCTTAATTCATCAAGAACAGAGTTTAGAAGACATTGTAATCCATATGGGAGCCTCCAAAATTGAAGGAAAACCTTTTGGGTTTATTTTGGTTTAAATAGGGTGAGATCTGGGGGTTTAGGAATTTTGAAACAGATTTTTGGAGGAATAAAAACCACATTCACGGTTTCCTACATAGAGGAAATGATATGTCTAAATCTTTCACCATAACCGTGTGCCTATAATTAGGGGTGAATGGTTTATACTAAAAGGGAAAAAAATTTATAAACTATTCACCAACTGTGCAATACCCCTTTGTCTAGGGTTTTATATTTTTTTAGGGGTAGGGGCATGATTTGGGAAAACTGTGCACTAACCGTGCACTTCCCCCTTTTCTTCCAAAATTCACATTTTTTCACCCAAAACATACCAGAACAAAACCCACCCAAATTATAACCAAGAAAGGAATAAATAATAACTAAAGATGAGCATGAGAAATCTCCAATTTTTTTTGGGATTTTACAATCTCCCCACCGATAACAACTCATCCTCAAGATTCACTCCCAAGAATCTCTAAGATTCAAAGGTAAAAAGATTGATCCACTAAGCCCGCATATCTGCTTATTTCTCCCATGTTTCCTCCCGAACACAACTTTGTTTCCACAATACTTGAACTATGGGTATTTTATTTTCCTACAACACTTTCTCACTGCAATCCACAACATATATCAGATGCTCCTCAAAGTATGCATTGGTCTCAAGATCAACACCATCCATATCAATCACATGGGAAGGTTTGGGATGATACCGTCAAAGTTGTGACACATGGAAAAAATCATTCATAGAACTATACCTCTATGGAAGAGTCAATCAGTATGCCACTGGCCCAATTCTCTCCAAAACATCAAAATTTAAGAAAAAAAAGGGTTCTAACTTGCCTAGTCTCCAAATACTACGGTGAACAAATCTATCTGGCACTTGAAAAAACACACGATCACCCACTGAAAACTCAAGGGGTCTTCAAAATCTAACAACATATGAGCTTTAACAACTCTAATTTGTATCCATACATTTCTGAATCAGATGAACCTACTCTAACGTCTCCTATACAAGAATTTTTCCCAACAACTCTAACACTGCTTCCTCCATCCAACATAGAGGTGACTTACATGGCCTACCATAAAGAGCCTCATATGGTGTCATCTGAATAGCTTACTGATAACTATTGTTATAGGTGAACTCAATGAGTGGTACGTGCTTTTCCCAATACCCACCAAAGTCTATGAAACATGCTCATAGCATATCCTCCAAAACCTATATGGTACATTCTGACTACCCATCTATCTATGGGTGGATAGTAGTGTAACATTTCAAGTTTTAAGAAAGAAACACTAGGTTCAATATCATACATGATACGCTACATTAATCTTAAACAAAAAACTAAATATTATTATTTATATGTTACCATTATAACCTAGCTGTTGGAATGGTGGGAATGAATTGTATCAACTAAATTATAAAAAAATGGTTTAAAAATGTTTAAATAATGATTTATTGGTTATCGAATTTATTAGAAATGGAAATAAAAACCAATTGAATATATAAGATGTGTTTTTATGAAAACCAATTTTAAAAAGGGAATACCTATGTTTATAAAATCATATCACTCTTTATGGATTTCTATTTAATGAAAAGTATATGTTATATATTCAATAAAATGTTTTAAAATTATCTTATATGTTTTTTAGATATGATATAAGATCAAATTCATTTTTTTAGATAAAAGAAATATTTTTCTAAAAATAAAGTTTTATCACCTTTTTTATGTCGAACCCTTTTTAAATTTAGTTTTTATCCCTTTTATAATTTCTATTTTAAAAAATAAACTTCTTATTTATAATTGGGATATCAAAATTTACTTTGGATGAATTTTTGATATTTTTCTAATAACTATCATGTTTTGATGAACGGAAAAATTTTTCTAAATTTTAATTGAAAACAAATTTTTTCATAGAGATAATTTATATTGTTAAATTATATTATTGAATGGGTTTAAACTATAAATTGAATATATTTTTATCATTTAATCCAATTTTTATCATTGGAAGTAATTTCACATTGAAATTAGATTTAAACGGACATCAATCTCTTGATGATTATTACTTAGAAAAAACCATTTTATCATTTTGACAATAGGAATTAATTTTAAATTAATTACTGCAACTTCTGTGTTTTGAATTTGGAAAAACGGATTCCATATCTGAAATCAGAAGTTCCAAATTGTGTAAATAGGTATCTTTTATTTTGGGATTTTATTAATAGTAACTTTAGTAATTATTAATTAGATGAATAAGGCTTTCCATGGAAGCTGGTATAAAGATTCCCATAGAAACTTATTTAATTAAAAGTATAAATATTCCCATGGAAGTTATTATAAAGATTCTCATAAAATCTTGTTAAATTAAAATAACTAAGCTTCCCATGGAATCCATTTTAAATATTATCATAGAAGATTCTTTAATTAAATGTACAAATATTCCCATGGAATCCATTTTATTTCTTCTCATGGAAGCTTCTTTAATTAAAAGGACAAAGCTTCCCATGGAAGCTAGTTTAAACTTCTCTCACACTCATGTTTTTAGTAAGTATTACATTTTTAATATTATTTTTTATAAGTGATCTATTAAACTATAAATATTCATTAGAATGATAAAAGTATTTCCTACATCATGGTATTTTATTTATTAATTTTTATACATTAAATAAAAAAATTTATTTATGACACAATGATGATGCAGTGATTACTTTATTAATGAAAGATTAAAAAAATGATATTAAAAATATTAAAATAAATATAATTTTAATTTTTTGATATTATCCAAGATTTTTTTGGATGATTATGACATGTTACCCTTGAGTTAATGAATTTTGTTTTAATGAATGAAGTTAGGATATTTTGAAAAAAAAGTCAAGTTATGAATAGTGTCAAAATTAATCTAGGCTGAATTTTTAGAAGTTTTCTAAGAAGTTTTAATTTTTTAGTATTTAATGAATAGTATTTTTTTTGATGAATAGTAAAAAAATATATTATTATTAGATAACTTTTTTGGTGAAATTATTTTCAATAAATCAGACATACATGATTGTAATCCGGGTGAAAAATGTGGTTCAATAAGATCAAAATAATTTTTTGTTGAATAGTAAATTTTCCCTTTGGAAAAGTAATTTTACCCTTATGAATGGTAATTTGACCAATGTAATAGTAACCTCACCTATGAAAGTATAAATATATTTTAGTCACCTTAAGTGGTAATGTGATATAAATATATCACAGTATAAGTAAATAAATGTTTTAGAAATTATTAGTTAAGTTTTAGTGTTTTATTTATTTAATTTAAAATGAAAATATTTTTTTATAAAATATAGTTCACTTTTTAATTATACACATCAAAAAATGGTTAGGGTGAATTTTTGGGATTTTTCCGAAATAGTTGAATCTTTGATGAATAGTAAAAATGCAGTTTTGGGTTTTCGGTATGTTTAATGACATCATAACTATGTCATAATGATGTAATGAGTAAGATAAGATTATGGTCGACTCTTATAGATTAAAATATGATATGAGGTGTCTCAAGTGTTTAATAACATGGGAAAATACCATGAAAAACCCCATGGTTTTTCAAATAACACCAATGAGGTGTCCTTTGAAATTAATAAAATATTCCCTCACTTTTTCTATAAATACCCACACATTCCTTCGTATTATTTCATTCCAAAATATTTATACAAAAATTTATGATAGTTATACCTCACAAGGATTCCTACCAAGGTTTTCTCAAGCCCCAAAGGTTCTAATTTTAGAGTTTTAGAAGTTACTTTTCAAGGTAAGGGAACCTTTCACCCTCCTCTTTTAGTCATATCTCTATTATGTTATGCCTTAATTTCAATTTTTTATGTTGGGTTATGTTATTATATATCCTAATCACTATCCATTTTATCTATAAATGATTAGAGACCCTTTTCGATCTCATCATCCCATTTTCTGAATTTTTAAGTGACGCCGTTAGGCTGCTGAATTTTTGTAAGGGACTTTGTCTCAATCTACTTTCTTGGGAATATCTTGATGTTATGAAAATTTATTTTCCTATAAGATGTATATAAAACCATTTGACTCATTATATCAATTATTAGTATATTATATTGATATTTAAAGTTTTGTATACTATAGTTCCTTATTGATATGTATTCAAGTGTTTCTTATGTGGTAAGGGAATTCTCAACATCTCTTTCCTTTAAAGTTTTCTTTTATGTGGAATGTCTTTCAAATTTCCATACCATGTTATTATTTACATTTTATTTTATCCTTATACTATATTATGAGTTATTCATGAATGGGATACCCCTTTCCCCTATCTTTTTAATATTTTCTAAAACCATGTTGCATAACCGTTATACTGTAGAATTTTCATCTCAACATCTGTATATTTTTCTCAAGAAATTATCTTATTTTATTTATGTGAATAAAAAAACCTATTTTATTTCCAAGGGTATTCATAAATTCATAAAAATGATTTATTTTATTCTGTAATTGACATACATAAAATCCTCATTCCCTTTCTGTTGATTATAAATGACATAATGATCATGTTTTTAAGTACTTTTTAAAACGCCATTATTTTGATATGAAACTAATTTATTTTGATCTCTATGAGTTATTTATGAAAATTTTGATAAGGATATATGTGGATCACATTAAAATAAAGACATATTAAGGGTTCATCCTAATAGTAATCTAATGTATTGGGTAAAGAAATTAATCTCTAGAGATGAAAAGTTTTACGATACCTTGGTGAATAACCTTGGTAGTTTTTACGATAATATGGTGAATAACCTTGGTAATTTTTACGATACCTTGATGAATAACCTTGGTAAATTTTATAACACCTTGGGGATGGACCTTTGTGATATGACACATTGGGGATGAAATTTGGTGATATTCTTATTTATGTGAATACCCAAACCTATTTCATTTCTAGGGGTATTCATAAAGACACAATGATTTATTTTATTCTGGAATTGACATACATAAAACCCTCACTCCTTTTTCGTGGGTTATAATTAACATAATGATCATATTTTTAAACACTTCTTAAAATACCATGATTTTGATATGAAACCAATTTCTTTTGATCTCTATGGGTTATTTATGAAATTTTTGATTATGATATATATGGATCACATGAAAATAAAGACATATTAAGGGTGAATCCTGATAGATCTCCAGTTCATTCGGTAAAGAAATTAATCTCTAGATATGAAAAGTTTTATACTACCTTGGTGAATATCCTTGGTAATTTTTATGATTCCTTGGTGAATAACCTTGGTAATTTTTACTATACGTTGGTGAATAACCTTGTTAAATTTTATGACACCTTGGGGATGAAACTTGGTGATATGAAACCTTGGAAATGGAACTTGGTGATATGCTTATGAATGTATAAATTAAATATTATAGCCAAATTTTCAAGTTATGATTTAATTTCTTATTATTATTATATTTTTATTTCTCATGCCTTTATAAAATTCCTCATGTTCTTATTTATATCTCTCAAGATCACATGTAAAATGTTTCCCTTGTTTTTCCTTACTGATATTTTTATACTTATCCTAAGTTTTTGAAATGTTTTTCACAGGGTATAAAGATGAGTAAGAGAAAGGAAGAATTATAGAAGTTTTTTATAAAGAAAATAAATCATGTTATACTCAAGGAGTTTTTTTTATGAAAAAAGTTTATAGTGAGTATAAGAGTCTACTTTGTAAATTTTGAATTGTTTTGTAATAGTTATGTCTTAATTCTCTAAAAATCTAAACCTGAAAATATCCTCAATACGAAAGAACATAAATTCTTGACCAAAAGTAAAGATTATGTAAGGTTTAATGATGGGGCTTTATAACAGTACTCAATAATACATGTGTAACAAGTGCCTTATATAATCCCTGTCAGAAGCACGAAGTAAAGCGTGAGTCATAGTTTGAAACTATACTCCATGGAACCCCATATAGACAGACTATCTCCCAAACATACAAGTCCCCAAATTGATCCACTGATAAAGTATCCCAAATTGGAAAGAAATATGATAAGTTTTTCAATCAATCCACAATCACACAAATAACATCATTCTTACGAGGTGTCCTTGAGTTTCCTATAAAAAAATCTATGGTAATGTCATCCGACTTCAATTCCAGAATGGGAAATGGCTATAGTAAACCACTGGGTCATTAATGATGGAACTTCACTTTTTGACTGGTGTAGCATCATTTCATTAACAATATAATATTATTATTCATGCCCGACCACCAATACTATCGACATAAGTCATGTTACATTTTGGTCAAACTTGATTGCACCTCCCACTTCGAGGCATGAAATTCACATATTATCTCCTCTCACATACACGTAGAAAAAACTACATGACCCTATACACAGATGATCTCCTCCTCATATATGGTCCAGTATGAAGGTTACTACCCAACTTAAAGGCTTTCCATCAAGGTCAAAAACTTTGGATCCCTATAATTCCTTTCTCTAATCTAGCTCAAAAGTTTAGTCTCAACTGAAAATGATGTGATTGTCATTTTCTCTTGGACATCCCGAACAACAACAGACATATCTTCCAGAAAGTTCATCATCTTCCACATATAATTAGACACATGAACTGCTTGAGTCTATGTTTTCCTACTCAAAGCATCAACAACACTATTTACCATGCTGGGTGTATATGCTATATCAAAATCAAATGAATTCATATACTCTACCCACCTCCACTGCCGGAGATTTAAATCCCACAGTGAAATGATATAATTTAATATATTATAGTCAGTATACACAGTAATCCTTTCACCCAACATATAATTCCACAAAAACATCAAAGCATAAACCACTAATGAAAACTTGAGTGCATTCATAAGGTAGTTTCATTTATGTGGCCTCAATTGCCATGAACCGTATGATATAAATCAATCTCCCTGTATCAAAAATACTCCAAGTCCTATCCCAAATACCTAAAAAACACTGTATACTCCATCCCTGGCTTGAGTAGGATCAAAATTTGAGTGGTAGTCAACTACTTATTCAAATCCTAGAAATAATTATCCCATGCTCCAGACCATTAAAACTCAATTGTCTTCTTATTAAAGCCAGAAATCAGTGCTTCCAAGTGGGAAAAGTCTTTGATGAATATTTGATAATAGACCTCTGTCTCCCAAAAACTATGGGTATCAAATAAATTTATTGGGTTTCTCCTAAGAAACAACTACTTGTACCTTTTATGGGTCCACTAACACACCTTCCTCTGAGATAAAGTAACCCATGAAATATACCTGACCAATCCAGAATTGACACTTATATAACTTGACATAGAGATAATTCTCTCTTAGTGTACTCATGAAGATTTCAAGATATTGAGAATGATCATATTGAGTATTGAAGCACACCAATATGTCATACAAAAAAACAACCACAAACTAATTCAGGTACTGGTGGAAGATTTGATTCATCAAGGCCATAAACACCACTAACATGTTCTTTACCCGAACGACATCACAATGAACTCATAAAGTCCACACCTACTTCTAAAAGTAGTCCATGGTATATCATAAGGTAGAAATATCAAATTATGATACCCTAATTTCAATTCAATATTGGATAGCACATAAGATCCTATCAAATGGTCATAAAGATAATCGATATGAAAAATAGAATATCAGTTCTTCATTATCATCCAATTAAACTTTCAATAGTCAACACATAAACACATGGTCTTGTCAACCTTTTTTTTAAACAAACCAGATAACCCCAAGGTGAAGTAATAATATGGTAAATCCTTTATCCATCAACTCTTCTATTTGATTATTAATCTCCTAAATCTCTTTTAGTTACATTCTATAAGGTGGAATGGAAACCGACTCAGATCTAGGAATGAGATCAATCGTAAACTCCACATATCTCTCAGGTGGAAGTCTAGAGAATTCCTTAGAAAAAATGTCATGGAACTGGTGGAAAATGGGTGGAAATAAGTCATACTTCACTCCCCATCATCCAATAATAGACTTGCAACTTGGGCAGTAACTTCTGATGAAATGGCCTTGCATGGACCTCCTTGATATCCCACTCTCCATGATGAACATAATTGTCACCCTCAAGATATGAAAAAGTCACTCTCTTATGATAACAATCAATGTGGAATTGATATGCTACCAACCGGTCAATACCCAAACTAAAATAAAATCTTGACATATTAAAAATGTAAATATCCCAAAAGAAATGATACTCCCCAACTTCGAGAGAACACCCCTTGCACAAAAAGATGTATCTCAGCCATAGTCTTGGCAGTGTATCAATTTTCATAACCACAATCACAAATCCCACTGTCAGAATCAACCCATTAAAAATTTGTTTATATATATAGGAAAGAGAGGCACCTATATCAAACAAGGCATTAGCAATCATAGAAGCTAAAATAATATTAACTCTAACTATCGATGGTCCAAACTTACTATCCAAAAGTTTAGGATGAACTGAATGTAGTTGACCTACCCGACTTCTATGTGATAAAGTCTAAATCCCCTAAGTTACATGACTCTAATAATACAAGAACTATTTTCTAGAAGTACCAAATCCACTTCCTCAACCTCCATGGCCTGTAGAACTATAACTGCTAGACTGATATGGGGTAAAAGATCCCATTCCCACACTTTGGTTATACCTAGATACTCCATCAATACCCATATGTCATGGGTTCCTGCAGAATTTTTATAGATTCCCCATCTTTCCACAATCTCAGCACTCAACCAGTGATCGGGGACACTGCCTAAAAATATAAACCATCCTACCACACTGGTGCAAGATCACAAGGGTAAAATCCTAAGTTACTGACCCTTCCCCCTTTCCACTCTACTTTACACTAATTTGGTTAAAATTTTGATATCAACACTTCCTACTATCGGAATAAATACCAACTAGTCATCAAGAAGAAACCACATATGTCTCACTAAAATCCTCATTCAGGCCCCCTCAAATATGAGATTCTGATTCACCACTTATGAAAACTTATTTATCCTGAATATGTTTACTTGGGACTTAATCTCACATTTAAGCCCATCCTGAAAACATTTCACTATAGTATCCCAATACCCTTAAAATATTGGTGAAAAAACATTTCCAATCAGTAAAGCATACAACATAGTCCGTCATGGAGAATACTCCCCTAGGTCAACCTCATGAACTTATCTTCCCTCTCTTGCTTGAGTTTCTCAGGATAAAAGTGATCCAATAACTTCTCCTAAAATCCTTCCAATCCATATTTTCCAGCTGTCCATCGCTAGTCCGGATGTCCCACCAACACTTCACCTGACCACGTAACATATAAGTTTCTAGCTTAACTCTCTTCTCAGTAGGAGTCTCTAGGTGGTGACGTATGATTTGGATATAATTAATCTAGAACTCTACTACCTTAGTTCCTCCCTCTACAGTGAAAGTTAGAGGGTTCTACAATTGGAACTCTCATGTCAAGTTGGACATACTTTTTATAACCCTCCCTGGGTCTCTTTCCATGAACTTCATAAAATAAGAGAATTTATCTCAAAAATTCTCTCCTGCCTCCTCACCAAGAACTATCAAATCCTCTAGTTCCACTACTAGAGGATCATTTCTAGACATGTACTCTTGATGCCCTATTATGAAGCATTATATTTGAGGCATATATCCATAATTAAAAACACTTTTCTTAGGTCACATTACACAAAATTATAACATTTTACGTAATACATATTTACATAATCCACAACAAGTCACCCCCATACCTTTCTACACATTGAAAACCAAGTTACTATCACTACCCTCAACCATCCCTCATCTAGGTCATAGTTCACATAGGTAAAAACATTTCCATTATTCAAGTTTCTCATTAAACACCCATTTATCCATTTAAATTCACCACATTTATCATCATTTACAATTTTAAATTTCATATTAGGGACCTTTTTCATTTAAATTACACAAACAAGAAAATTATTTTCATTTAAAACAACTCACCCAAAAATTTCTTTTTCATGTGTTCCTAAAATGATGCATTTTATATAAATTATAAGTGCCTAAAATTATGCATGCATACAAAAATCTCATTATATTCTAATCCATGAGTAAAATCTAAAAAAAAATCAAAATAAATCACAACACACAAAAAGTTAGTAGCATAAGGTGAAATAATAATAAACTATAATAGAATACATCAATATCAATAATACCACCCTGGATAATTGGTTTTTACCCCCATACATGGGTTAGCTACTCCCATGAAAAATCTCTTAACAAAGTCCTGACTCATCCTAATATCATGTATACCTTTCCTAAATAGTAAGAAAAATTAAAAGAAAATATAACTCCTCTGATGCCATTTTTTTAACTTCCCAACCCAGGTGAGACATGCCGGTGCACTGATCTGGTTGGTTATGTGACCTTAGGTGCACCTCCCCATACACCAAAGGTTACCGAATAGCAGAGAGGGTCAAATATATAACATGTAAAGATTATACCCTCTTTATCAGAGCAACACAATATCATAAATAAATAAACAATAACCAAATGAAATAACCAATAAACCAAATAGTACTAGTATTGTATGATGACCAAAATAGGAAATACAATAACCAAACCAAAATAATAGATATGACATTTCATATACATGTCAAGTGTTAATATGAAAAACCCAAAATAATAATATCCCAAATGAGTCCCAACATCATGTCTGGTTCCCTTATCTATGATCCATCCCAAATCAACCATCTAACATAGGGCTATTTCCTTTATCCTTTGATGAAAACATAAAATCTATTTGTGTATCGATCAGGCATCCCATGTAGGGTGTAAATAAAACTCATTAGGCCACCACCAATGGAATCTAAAACAAAATCTAGTCAATAATAGTGTATGCAGTTGTATAATGAATAAATTATAAATGATAAAACAAGTAGCTTACCAATTCAATTATCCTTTAATTAACCACATAAATATACTAAGTTCACGATGAAACCCAAACTATTAATACCTGTTTTAGATATTTCTAAAGTCTAAACTATCCTAAAGGGATATCACATATCTCATAACTCATGGGTTTTCATTTATCATTTCATTTCAATTTAATATCACAGCTACTTGGAACCATAGTCCAATGCTGGAATTTTAGACCTAGAATACCAAGTCCAGAACCCCATGGGGTTTTAAAGCATCAGTCACTATCCCACACCCCATTGGTATGGGATTTTTAATCATAAATCCACATCCCACACACATATATAATTCAATAACATATGATATTTTCAAGCATTAGTCCATTTCCTACACACATATGTCACATATATCAAAATATCACATATATCACAACATCACATTTATCATAATATCACATACATAGAGGTTAAACATCATTAACCTTATTATCAAACATTCTCATTAGAGTGTATCATTTCAATTATCAATTTTAATAAGGTTCCTCACATAAATCACATGAAATTTTATGAAAAATCACCACTATACCATTTATCATCATTTAATCATATAAACCATTGAACCTTAAAGGTTAATCAAACCATCTCTTAATTACCATTAATAAATCAATTCTATATCCCATCAATTAACCAAATACACAATCCCATTAATTGATCAATTTGATAATCCCAATATCTAATCAATTTTATAATCCCATCATTCCATTAATTAATTAACCAATTAATTAATAAAATAAAAGATTGTATTTACAAACATAGAAATTTCTATTTCATAATAACATACACACAATTATAACCAAGACTCTCAGATTTTCAATTTATACCACCTACCTCAAAATCGTTGGCAAGCGTTCGCTAAATAGAAATTCCCCAAATTAAATCAGAATGTTAAATTACACAATGAAGAACAAGATCTAGAACCAAAACTTGGATCCAAGATCAAAAGGAGTTATATTTATTGAAATATAGATCCAAACCCATGACAATGGGGAATAAAAAATTCCTCTTCAACTGAAAAGATATATGATACAAAGACTAAACCACATGAGATTATATTTCTTACTAGGTGAGGTAAAAATATGTTAATGAAGTCATAAATTCTTTAATAAAGGAGTTCATACAGACTTGGAATACATCTTGGAGACTCCAAAATTTAAGGGAAACCTTTAATTTTGAGTTGGGTTGAAAGGGGGTGAGAGACGGTGGGTTTAGAAATTTTAAATTTTTTGAGGGTATAAAAAATGTGTGCACAATTTCTTGTATGGGGAGCATAGTTCTACCAAAATGTGCACCTTAACCATGAAACTCTCCTTAAGGGAACACAGTTTCTACTAAGAGTGTGAAAATTTTAAAAAACCACGAACCAACCATGTAATCTCCCTATTTTTGGGGTTTCATGGATTTCTAGGGGTAGGTTCATGGTTTGGGAAAATTGTGCACCAATCATGCACTGCCCCTTTTCTTCAAATATTATCAAATTTTCACCCAAAAAATCTTGAAAAAACCCACCCAAAGTACAACCAAAATAAGGAAAAAATAATACATAAATATGAACATGATACATCACCAAAAAAGGTTTAGATATTACACAATGATCCTATTCCAACTCTGAAATTTTTGTGCAACAGTTTGGAATATCTTAAAAAATGTTTCTGGAGTTGGGTATGGATTCAACATAGGATTTTACATCCCAAATAACCTTAGTTTTGATATATTAAAAAAATTAAATATATTATATCACACATTCATATTTTTTTAGAAATAATGAAATAAATCTTGAATGGAGTCTCATAAAAAAATCTAAAACCGACATTAAATTTGAAATGCCAGTTTTACCTTAGGTGTGACATATGTCTTGTCATTCTGAGGTTCCTAGGAACCTAAGGATTGATGATAGTTTCATTTATTTATGCTATGTATTTATTTATTATACATTCCATCTTTCACATTATTTACCAGAATGCATATTCTTATAGATATCATTTATGGGAGACTATTGATTTGTAATCACATCCTTCCCTCCCCACCAGTTAGTACCCAGGAATAAACTTCAGGTTTATAAGGAAAGATAAGGTAAATCACCTTTTCAGTGATACATGTTTGGGATTCTATGATAGATCATGGGAGTTTTGGACCAGGCAAGGACTCATAACCATTTTCTAGGTTTTTCCCAGTTTCATCTTACGGTCTTTTGGTTTTTATTATATATGAATTATTCTAAGGTATGGATACCAAAAATTATATATACTTATTTTGATATATCATGGATATGTTTGATTATTTATTTATCATTTTCTGGAATGTCTATTTACTATTCATTTATCTGGATACCATATATGATTTCCTTTATGATTTCCATTATTGTTTTACTATATTATGATGGTATAGTATCCCCACCATACCACCTTAGACCCACACTGATAGTTAGAAGAATTTGGAATACATGGAGATGTTCCTTAGGTATAGTAGTGACCATATTCCCGAACATTGATTAGTGGTTTGTGGAAGCAGGATATTAAAAATCGGTATCATAGGTCTTTTTTTTATGACTACTTGGGTAATGTAGCCATGATATAGGGAATTTTTGGGACTTGGTACATAACTCATGTTTGGGAGTTTCTAACCCATGTAGAAGGGATACCCATGTTTCTAGGGATGAGATTAATGTTATTTATATTTGTTTTTTACTTTTTTACTTATTTAATATTGAGCGATACACATGTTTAGGAGGTTATTTATTTATTAGAATTTATCTATTTTTTGATGTGGAAAGATGGAGTGTTTCATGAATCATATCAGGCATGCGTGATTCACATTTCATTTTCATGATTTCCTATGATTTTTTCCTAGGTTATGACATTGTTCAATTATTTAAAGTTCCCACAACCATTTATACGATGATTATTGTATAAGTGCATGGTGTAATCTTACTAAAATGATCCTCTAAATGTAAAAAAGAAGTATTTCACTTGATCAATTGACTTGATTATTATGATTTTTCAGCCAAAAAAATTCCAATTATAACTTATAAAGTGTGTTCATATATAAGTTGTAATTGAAATTTAATTTAACTAAGCCTTAGCTATGAAAAGTTTTTGTTGAAGTAAATGGTTGAAACTATATTACGTGATCACTTATCTTTAGTATTATGTGGAATCAAAGTGTTTTACTTTATAACTTGAGTTTGAAATTTCATTTAATTGATCCCCTTATTATGATAATTACCAATAAATGATAAATGAACTGCGTAGAATTAGGAATCCTATGTATATGATATAAACATAATGTATATATGATATTGGATCTCTGTATGGGTAATTAGGGATATTGAGACCACCTAAGTTATGAGATCCCTATGATATGAGATCTAGAAAACAATAGGGTTTTGTGCCTAATATTTCTTTCCCTAATCCATTAAATTCTAGATTTTTAAATTGAAATGTGTTTTGGTATGGTTCATAGTGTACATGACCCGATCTTTAGAATGGGAAATGGTGCTATAGAGAGATACCTTATGTTGTGATACACTTGTGTATAGGTCTTGATCAAGGTAACAAGACATGTTGTTTAAAATTATTTTCCTCTATTAAGTAGGAATATTATATGAGGATAACCTTAGAGTGGGTGTTTTTCTTGAGTATGGGGTTCTTGATATACATGTGTATGAGAAACCATAGCGGGTGTGTTATCCTATTATATTTGTTACAAAATTGATGTGTGTATTAGGATATTGGTGAGCCAAGTGTTATAGCTGAATAGTGGGATATTTTCCTACTATTTTTATAGATAGATGTTATATATGTTGGTAACCCAATAGAGGTGTTATCCCAAGATTTTAGATGATTTAGATATGAGAAAATCAATGACAGTGGCATTGAGGTTTATGAACATGAAGTGATAATTAATACATGGAATGGTGTGGGTCAAGATTTCAAAGGGTAGGATTAGTTTGATTCCTATACTTTCTTGTGAGGTGATCCTAGATGGATAGATTAAAAATAGGTAGATCATGGGTAGATGATTCTGGTTTTGTGGTGATGTATTTGTGATCATGTAGTTGGACATGAAAAAAACGAGATTCCCCAAGATTGTTAGAAATAAAGCACCAAGAAAAATTCTTCCAGTTAGATGATTTGTCAAACATTGAGCATGGTCATATTGGTTATGACTTGAGATGGTTGATTTAGATCATAAAATAGAGTAACACTAGGATATATGCTTACTGGGTATGGTTGGATGGTAGTTTAAATGGTTGAACATCACTATGAAAGGTTAAATAAGATACTACTTTACATTGTACAAGTGAGTAAGTTTTGTCTAGCCTACATGGTAGGTGGGTTGGTGAATCCTAAGCTTAGACCTATTGAGGTAGTCTTGTTGTTTGAGTTTATGTTTTTGACCTTTGATTCTATGTAAGATACATTGATATACATTTTTTGAGAGATATATGAGGTGTAGAGTATGAGTTTGTAAGTTATGTGACACTTGAGGTGAGGTCATGATAATATATAAAAATTAATAGTGGTTTCACTTGATGATCCATTTATGTGGATAAATCATTTTGGGATTTAAGTGTTACCTACCAAGATACCTATTGAAGTCAGCACCATATGTGGTTCCTAGTGTGTTTAGATGGGGGTTTATGACTCAAATGATTTTCTTAAACTTTTCGAGTGAGGTCGTGGGTTGATGATGGGATTAATGAATAACGCGTATGAAATGATGGTGGAATAGTATGAGAAAATCTTTTCAATAAAGGAGTATGATGAGGGTCTATAACCTTGAGGTTATGCCATATTTTGGTTAGATCAAGAGATTATATGGGGTATGACCATGTGTATATTGACATAGAAAATGATGAATTGTGGCATGATTTATGTGTGAGATATGGTATCTATAAGGGATGATAAAATGAACATGAGATCATGAGGTATTTATTGATGTGGATTTGGTCAACTCATATGAAGTATGAGTTATGAACATATAAGAAAAGGGTTAGTGATGATGTGATGAATGTTGGGTATTGAGGAACACTGAGCCACTCAATTTGATATAAAGAGAATCAAAGAGTGACTCAACTATGGAAAGTTGTGTACCAATGTGGTTTTGAGTTACTAGTAGATCTAGGTAGGTCCAATATCATGATGAATGTGAGAGTCACATGACGATGAGACAGGTCGTGGGCCTTGATTTAGATCAATCGGGACCGGGTGTACGGTGAAGGGTTGTGGATAGTTTTGTAAAGCATTTGTGTGGGGATCTATTATGTTAATAAAGTATTGATTAGGGATCGTGTTTGTAATGACCCAAATTGTTATGAATAAAATTCCCCCTTTTCTTTAATAGATATATAAAAAACATACACTTATTTTGTTTTATTTTATCCAATTGTATTTAAATGACCATTTATTATCATTACGGTTGATAATATATCCATTGAACATTGATCACATGACTACTATAAATATAGGATTTTAACAAATCCTTTTGACACAGGAAAAGGAAGTGATGACATCATCCAGTGGTATTATACCCTATTAATCCCATTTATTGAAGCTTATGAGGGAGATATCATTTTTGGTATTTTTCCTAGATCAATCCCAATATGAGATCCAACAACCTAAGCGTGAGATAAACCATTTAGAGAGAAGTTCAAGCTCATTGAGATCACAACCCAAACCATGTTCACCAAATGACCCCATGAGAAGACACACCATAACATACCTTACTCTTAGGTAATATGCTAGTGTAATAAAGGGATATTTATCAATAACCTAGAAATAATATTATGTGCATTATTTTTTATAGAATAATGAATATATTTTCTTCCTATTATTGTAACTTTGTAAATGATTTTTAAAGAAAAAATAACATTTTTGGTCAATATTAAAATTCAATTAAGAAATATATTTTGATGAATTAATGGATTTTGGAAATAAATAATATTTTTATAAAAAATATCATTGAATTAATTTTATTAAATATAAATGATCATATAATTTTTATGAAGTAAAATTTAATTTTTATTAGGGTTTGAAAAACTTGTATTGTCAAAAAACCACATTAATTTTCAATACATGTTCGTTTTTATTTTAAAAGTAAAAACTAAAATAATTATAAAATTATTTAGATAAAATGAATATTATTTTTTGAATTATTATGTAAAAATTATCCAATGGGGAATTTTTCATAATTTTCTAAGATAGTCGAATTTTTTGGTAAAAATTAAACACCGTATAAATATATGGTGTGTTTTATGACATCATAATGGGATAATAATGATGTAATAAATATTTTAAAAGGTATATTTGTCAAAATTTTTATTTTTACTTTAAAATAATTTAATTTTATGTTTATTTTATTTATTTTATAATTCCTTAGTGAATCCTCCAAGACTTGTAATATATTTTAAGATTTTAAAATCATTTCTTTGAACGTGTGACTCACCTATACATAATAAAGGGAAATATTTTATTATATTTGGACCTTGGACTCATAAAATAATGTATACCACTCCCATTTTCTAGAAAACATGAGCAAAAACCATTGGTTGGTTTTTAGTTTTGAATATTTTATTATATAGTGTCCAAAACCAAAATAATAAAGAAACCCCCCTCCTTTCCTATATAAACCCACCCAAGATCCCATTTATCTTCACTAAAACTCCTTGAATCACATAAAACCTCTTCCCTCTAATGCCTAGAGTCATCCCAAGGTATCTCTAATCTTCCAAGAAGTTGCTTCTAAGCCTTTGGAGTCACACATCCAAGTAAGGGATTTCTCTCTTCTAATTTCCATTAAAACACTTATTTTAATATTGTGTTTCTTAAATTACATTTTTATATGTTGGGATATGATGATACATGGTCCTCTTCTATCCATTTTAAGTATAAATTATGATATATTCTTTTAACTCTCATTAATCCACCCTATAATTCTTTATGTACACCCATTACGATGCCGAAATTCTGTAAGGGATTCACTCTCTCGTCTTTTAATCAAGAACTTCATTTGTAATATGCCTTTTTAATATCCATTTGATTATGTTGGGATACATTATTACCTATCCCAATTAATTTAAACTTGTTTTATAAATTATTATATCCCCTTTCACTCTCATTTAACCCTCCTAATAACATTTACGTGCACCTGTTACCAAGCCAAAATTTTGTAAGGGTTCTTTTGCTTTCTACTCTTCCTTCAAGACTATTTATTGTGTCATGCCTTCTATTTAGAATTACTTTTATTGGGGAATGTATTTACATGTCCCACTTACTATAAATTTCATGTATAAATTATGATATCCCCCCTTTCTCTCTCATCAACCCAATTTTATGAATTTCTATATGACGTTGTTATACTGCCAAATTTTCAAAGAGTTGTTCCATGCCCAAATAATTGTGTAGTGAATACCTTAACCATTTTTGTATCTTGGGTATTCACATTTATTAACATATAATTATTTATTGGAGTCTAAAAGGTACGCATTCCATATTCATTGATCATGGAATAAATTATGATATTGAATGAATCCATGTTATGTGATCTATGTGGCACACTTAAGCATGAGATTAAAATGTTTATGAAGGGTAAGCCATGACAGTGATCCCATGCATTGGGTAATGGTTATTATCATTACACATCATGTGAAATGATATTTTACTCATGATTCTTCATGTATAATGAGATTTAACTCATGATTCTTCATATGAAATGAGATTTGACTCATACTTCTTCATGTGCAATGAGCTTTAACCCATGATCCTCCATGTGCAATGAGCCTTGACTCATGCTCCTCCATGTGAAATGGGCATTGAATCATAATAATATCATTTTTTATGTTGTTTACACATTTACCATGTTATGATTACTATTCCATATCATTCCTTATTATTCATGTTTCTTTTATGTTCCATTGATATGCCTATTTTCTTACATGTATTTTATTCCTCATGTTATGCCTTGTTTATTCCCTTACTGGGCTTTATAGCTCACCCCTTTCTTATGTATGTCCTCAAGTTATCCCATGTAGTGTTAAGTATGAAGGAATTTTGTGGTCATTTAAAATAAGTTTTCAATAAATATGTTGTTTTTCACGTTTTAAGTTGTAATGTAATGTACCTGATTTCCCGAATACACTAGAACTCTCAATCTTTTGAGTTGTTTTAAATGAAATTTTATGTAATAAATCATTTTTAAATATGAAATAATGGGTAGGGTTGTTATAGTTGGTATCATAGGATATGTTTAGTTATTTTAGGGATTAGTATTATAAAAATCTATTGAAAACCCTTAGGGATAAGAATAAGTGTAAGAAATCATACCTAAATTTTGGTAAGTATAGGGTAAGTGGTTTATCAAGAAAATACTTCCCTATATGGATACTACAAAGGGATGTGGTTCTAGCACATATATACCTAGGAGTAAAAACTCTGACTAGGTGTTTCAGGCTTGACTCGGGGTAACCAAGTACATTATAATGGGCCTTACTACACACCTAGTTTGACACTCTAGGGGGATATGCTTTGGTAAATTCATATGCTCATTACAAACCATTATTAAGGGAACAAAAAAAATTCCCATAAGAATGTATGTTAGGAATTAGATCATGGATAACATATACTGAATCCTAGAAACTCATAAGTTAAGGATAATAATGTAATTTATAAGTTATCCCTTTAATGTCATTAGGTCCACCATTATATATTGAACATTTTAAAGAAAATATCTTCCTTATGTCTATTTTGGATTAAGTAAATAAGTAGAAATAGAATCAAAAAGTGAAAGGTAGAGTTTCCATCCATATTTCTACACATTATTTTATATCAATAAAGTTTAGTATAACTTTTCAAACACCACCACAAATCATGGAATTATATTTGTCAGTGAAAATCAAAAATTAGGAAATTATTGAATCCCATGTATATAATTCCCCCCTTTCACAATATATGGATTAAACTTACCAGAAAACCATTTCATACTTTCCTTGGTGTAATTTAATGAAATTATAGGCATGGATTGTATTTCCCTATATATATTTAACATAAATTTCCATGAGAGTGAAATCACTATCTATATAGAGAATAGACCCCCTGATTCTATACAAGTTCTAGGAGGAGGATTAATCTTATTTAGCACCACCATATCAAGCATGGATATCATTTACCTATGAGTAATCATATCTAACTCAAATTATTGAGTCTATAGAAATATTCATTCTCAAAGACATGCCTATTGTGAGGGAATTCGCTGATGTGCTTCCGAAGGAATTTCCTAGTCTTCCTCCTATCAGAGAGGTTGAGTTCTCGATCAATTTTATACCTGGGGAATTGTCAATATCCAAGAAACCATGTAGAATGGATGTTGTGGAACTAAATGAATTTATGAAACAATTACATGAGAATATAGATAAATGGTTTATATGATCAAGTTCTTCACCATGGGGTGAACCAATCCTCTTCATCAAGAAGAAGGACAAGTCAATGTGCCTTTGTATTGATTATCATGAGCTCAACAAAATCACAATAAATAACAAGTATCCTTTTCTATTAATTGATGACTTGTTTGATCAACTATGTGGAGAACAATACTTCTACAAGGTGGATCTATGGTCAGGATATTACCAAGTATGGGTGAAGAAGGAGGATATCCCTAATACTACTTTTTGTACAAGGTACGAGCATTATGAGCTCATAGTGATGCCATTCAGACTCACTAACGCTCCATCAATATTCATAAAATTGATGGATATAATCTTTAGAGATTACCTCAAAAAAATTTTGGTAGTCTTTATAGATGATATTTTAATATATTCCAAAACTAAGGAGGGGCACGATGAGCATTTGAGAACTATTCTAAAGACCTCGGGAAAGAAGAATTTCTATGAGAAGTAAAGAAAGTGTGATTTTTGGTTTAATAAAGTATCATTATTGGGGAATATCATCATAAGAAATGAGACATATGTGGATCATTCCATGAAAAAAACAATTTAGGGATGGCCGAGACCAACATTTGTGACAAATATCTATAGCTTCCTTGGGTTATCTAGATATTATCACCGATTTGTGAGAAATTTCTCACAATTGTAAAACCCTCTTACCAAGCTAACTTAGAAGGGATTCAAATTTTCTTGGAATGGAGAATGTGAATAAATCTTCATGGAGTTGAAAAGGAGGCTTATCACCGCCCCTATTATCACACTACCCAAAAGTGGATAGATTTTTGTAATTTTTAGCAATGCTTCAAAGAAGGGATTGAGATGTGTGTTGATAAAAAAGGAAAAAGTATTTTATTATGCCTCAAGGTAGTTGAAAATTCATGAGAAAACCCATCCCACTCATGATATATAGTTATCAGTTGTGATCTTTATGTTGAAAATATGGTGGCATTACTCTTTGGGTAGAAGTGTGAAATATATACGGATCTCAAAATTCTAAAATATATATTCACACAGAGAGATATGAATATGATCTAATGAATATGGTCAGATATTATCAAGGATTATGACTGCTCAATTCACTACCATCATGGGAAAATGAACATGATGGTATATGATCTAAGTAGAAAGTACCCAACACTTCTATCATTGATGAGAATTGAGAAGGATCCAATTTTATTAGATTTGAAGAATATAGACATGGGAATCGTAAAGAAAAGAACATCATCAATACTTTCATAAATTATTGATTAACTATATCTTTTGGAAAGGTTAAAGGATTCTAAAAAAGATGATGTGGGAAATCAAAAGAGAGTGGAAACTATAAGGAAAGGGAGATCCTCGGAGCTCAATGTTAATGATGATGTAATTGTGAGATTTGGGTCAAGATTATGTGTTCTATAAAATCCCAAGTTAAAGAAAGAACTTTTGGATGATTCACATAGTTCAAATTTGTCCATTTAGTCAGGAAACACAAAGATGGATGGACACTACTGGGAATCCTGTTTTTTCCAATGGTCTTATACCAACAGTTCCAATGAACCGTTGGTATAGGAGAGTTTTGGTATGATTTCCCAACAATTTTATCAAACCATTGGGAAATCTTCCACTCATGCTCCTTTTCCCAATGGTTTGATGAAAACATTGGGAAAGGTTTATGATTTCCCAACGGTTTTCTTAAAACCATTGGGAATTCATCCCTTTCCCAATGGTTTTTAAAAACCGTTGGGAAAAGATATCGAGAAATACACAAATCGGGCAGACCTCCTCCAGTCGCATTTCTCCCCCAATTTCCAGAACCCCTATCCCCAAATTTGCAGAACCCTCGCATGCCCCTCCCAGGTGAACTCCATCAAATCTGGTGAGACTCCCCCAGGAGGTTAGATGGGATAATTCCAAATCTTCATGTCTTATTGATCATTTTCAACTTATCTTACATATTTAACCATTTTTATTGAAGGTGGAAACCCTAAATTCAATGTTTTAATTGGAGATTTGGTTTGTTTTATTAGGTATTAGGTGTATGAGGCATTACCATTCCTATTATGGGTGGTTTTAATTAAAAGTTATGATGTTGGAACCATTTATGATGTTTTTCTCTCTATTTAATCTCATTTCCCCTAACTTAACATTAAATTCTATATCACATTTGGTTTCTATTTTTTTAATTTCTAGTTAAGTTATTTGTGGTCGATGATTGTCCCATGTTAATTGTTTTCAATGGTTTGGTGTGGAAATTGGGCATTTAATGTGACTTTTCTAAATGGGGGTGCCTTGAGAATACTCCAAATATTTTTTAAAAATGATCAAAGGGATTTTGTTATATAAAATGGATTTTGAAAGATATTTCAGAAATGATTTAATCTTGAGGAAAGTGTTTTATTAAAATGGGATTTTTTTTAATAAGTCTTGTGTAATGTATTTTGTTATAGTGCACTTGTTATGTGACTATGTTTGGTATTTAGTAACACATGAGATAACTGGTGTGTGAGAATGTGTTGTGAAAGAGATTCCATGGTTGGTTTAAGATTATATTTACATTTTGAGCCTATTAATGAGTTGTTTTAAAGATATTTTGAGATATTTACCTATTGGTGTTAAGTCATACAGTGATCATTGGGTATATTATATGTTTATTGGTTAAAACTGGGAGCTGTAGAGGTGGTTCATGATTAAGGCATATAATTAGTGCTAAACATGTGGATAAACCATGCGTAGTAGTGAATTCTTGAAGTGTTTGATGTTTTTAGTCCTTTTTATTTGGAGTTTCTTTTGATGCTGATGTTTCTTATTGATACCTATGATGGAAATTTATTTTAGTTTCTAAATCGGCTGAGACTCCCCCACTATACACAGTGTATGCAATTCTTTTGGTTAACCTCGAGTTGATGACTCCAATAGCTCAAATGCCAGAGTTGATTGTCCGAATGGCCCGAAGGCCTTTTTATTTTATTTTATTATGGATAATGCACATTTTAAGGGTTGAAGGAGAAACCGTACATGACCCTTAGGCCCAAGTCACAAGGCCCGACAAACCCACAATACATGACCCGAAGGCCCAGAGGCATACCATGCCCAATACATGACCCGTAGGCCCAACCCACTTGAACTGCCCCTCCCCAGCTTTCTGAATCATTGTTCACCTAGATCCCACCTTGAATTGCTGATCGGATAGCATTTCCCCGTACAAAGCTGCACGGTGCCTGGTCCTGATGGTGGCTTCTATACCCTCTCATTCTTCCAATCCGGTTAGATCTGCATCTGGTGGCTGCTACTCCTGTTTCTCTAATCCTCTTCTGGGGCATGTTCTGTGTGACTCCAAAGATGCACGGTTCCTAGTCCCACCTACTCATGTTCTGTGTGAACTATATTCAAAACTAGTCAAACAATATTTCTAACTTGGTGAACAATACAACTTGTATGATTTATTAAATCTATTCAAGCTCTTTTAAAACAATTGATAGATAAATTAACAATGAATCCACCTATTCCTTCATATATTTAGTTTTTTGGGTTATAAATTAGTTTCCTTTTTATAATTAATTACATATTTGTTTTCAAAATCAGGAAATGCAGCCAATTGAAGAGAGATGTAGGAAAAAATGATGGAGAATAATCGTCAAATGGTGGAGATGGGCATTCCACCATTAGTGCCTACAGTGAGTACT
The DNA here is from genome assembly GCA_963277665.1 of Viscum album. Taxonomy (NCBI): domain Eukaryota; kingdom Viridiplantae; phylum Streptophyta; class Magnoliopsida; order Santalales; family Viscaceae; genus Viscum; species Viscum album. The sequence goes on along the minus strand of OY728132.1, from coordinate 1,404,497,022 downwards.
TTATTTCAAATATATATATTTAAAGAATATATAATGTCATGTGATTAATTTTTTTGTAAATTTTTTTGTAGGATCCACCTATACATCGACTGTTATTCGACGAGGAGCCTAGTACTGGTCCTAGTACTCAGGCCAGTGGTATGAGGGGGGTTCGTACCAGAGGTAGATGAGCAACTCTGCATACCCGACTAGACCCTGCCCCTCCCACTGAAATGTCATCCTTCCCATATTCTGATCCCAGTGTGTCGTTAGGGACAGACGGGATATTTAGGCCTCCCATGTTTTCACCACCTTTTTCATCTTCTGACCCATCTTTTTCATATCCCATGATGATTACCACTCCCCAGCCAGAATCTGGTCATACATCTGTCTCATCTTCTTTTACTTCTACTTCTATCTCTCCGAGCTTCTATATTCCATTGTCTTTGACTCCTATTCCACCACAGGGTGTTCCATCAGTTTTTATGGATCCAACGGTGCTCAGCAATCAGACTGGTGCAGGTATATTTATAGAACCCTAACAATTTTTAATACTAATAATTATTTTATTTATAACATGTTTTGATAAAATATTTGTTTTTCTTTCCTGATAGATACATCTACTGACGGGAGGCGGGGGTGGGGGTGTACACGAATGTGTACGGGGTGGAACCGCTACACACAGGTAATGGTGGATTACAATGAAGATATCCAAATGGTTGAGAAAACAGGGTAGTAATGTCGGAGTTTTTTGGAGATGGTTTCCAAATACTCCGACATCATTCCCGTCAGCACGCTATCATGGAGACAGTTGCCACATGAGGTCAAGGATAGAGCTTGGGCAGAGATATGGGTAAAAAAATCTGTTGTATTTAATGCCATGAATTATTTTTTGTATTTATATGAATTAATATTTTGGTGTCAGCTTCAATTTAATTTTCCCGATGGTGAGGGTGCATGACCGGCACGTCTAAAGGATTTAGGTGAGCTTTGGAGAGCCTAAAAGCATGAGTTGTATATTGGCTGGCATTCTAGAGTTGACACTGAGTTAGAGGCAGTACCAGTCGTGGATGATTGTCCTGTAAAGCAGTATCAGCAGATGATTACTCATTGGACGACTACTCAGTTTAAGGTATTAATTACATTTGAGGTATTTAAATAATAACTTTCATGTTTTTCATTAATATTATACTTTGAATTATCAAATTTTATTTAGGAATAATCTGGAAAAAATAAAAAAACATTGATATAAAAAAATACCTCCACACAATGGGACGTACTACGATGCTAGATCATGAGAGGAAGCTAGTATGCCAACTATTTATAAGTTTTCTTTAGGACTTAAAATTTCTTTTGTTTCCTAAATTAATTAATCGTTTGATAAATTTTTCATAAAAATTTAGTTTTCAATGTCATTTTAGAGGAAAAAACTGAATATTGAAGGACGTGTGCCTCGAGAAAAACTGTTTTGATCGAGTAGATGGAAAAAGGATGGAAGTGCCGTCAACGAACCGACTCAGCAGCAGATTGTAAGTTTTAATCTTTTGATTTTATATTTTAATATCTATTTTTTAACTTAATAACATATTTATATTTGTAACAGGCTTATTTAGAGGCCCTCAATTCCCAATAACCAGACAATTTTGGGTCAACTGATCACTTATATCAGGTGTTGGGAGAGGAGCATTCTGGCAGAGTATGCTGCCGACCTAGGATAGCCCCAACGAAGTATTGGCCCTCCTCAGGTACAAGTTGTAGTGCCACTGAGTTGCAAAAAGTTAGGGAACAGGCAGAACATGCTGAAAAAGGGCCATAGAGACGACAAAATAGTCTGCTAGGGAAAATAGTACATTTATGAAATTTATTGAAGTTCTACGTCCAACACTTTCACCAGAGGCCAGCCCAGCTTTTGATGAATATATGTCGTCGATACATTCTATATATGGTGTACCAGGTGGCAGTTCTAGTGGTGGTCAAGATGATGTACAGCCTGATGATGATGATGGTGAGGAGTTTGATGTGGAATAGGAGGGAGAGGAGGAGGGCGAGGTGGTGGAGGAGGGAGAGGCAGAGGGTGAGGGTGAGGAGGAGGTAGTTGAGGATGGCAGGGACGATGATGAGGACAATGATGACCACGAGGATGAGGGTGATGATGATGGTGATGATAGTGATGATGAGGGTGATGACAATGTTATTTAGGATTATTCCATTTTTGTATGTCTTGAATTATATGAATGTCTTGTTAAGCTTGTTAGCTCATGCTCATCAAATTCATGTGATGATATGCTTTAAATTGAATACAAAGCCTTATTGTACATTCTCCATGTTATGTGAATTATGCCTTGTTTGATTTGGTTTACTTATCAATTGTTAGGATAAGACATGGGTTATATATTAAGGACTCATGGATGGACTCGTCATGCTCAGGGAATTTAGACTTGAAATTCCTGGATGAATGCTTTGGTTTCTAGGTGAGGGCTATCTGGATAGTTTCTATTACTCATGAGTGATATTGGTTTCTTGAAGATAAACTGAGGACATGTCTGTTTTTCAAGATGGTAATACCATACCTCAGGTGATACCCGATCCCCTATGTGAGATACTTGGCAATCAAGGGTACCAAAATCTGAGGCGCGGTGTGTCTGGAAACTCAAAGTGACGTGTACAAGTCAACCCCGTCTAAATCCGAGGCGCAGTGTGGCTGAGATTTTAAGTGAAAAGAACAACTGGCATATGAAAAAATGACCAAATGAATTCGTATTCCATTGATACTTTATGACAATGATCCATGAGTCATATGTGACGTGTACGAGTCAAATTTGGCTCAATCTGAGTCGCAGTGTTGTCGGGATCACTCTAAGTGTCTCTCTTTTGTTTAAAATGGACAACATTTTAAATACATACAGAAAACCAACCAATTGCATTAGGTTACTGTTTAAACTTTAGGAGAAAGATCCATGGGTTATATGTGACGTGTATGAGTCAACCTCACCTCAATCCGAGGTGCAGTGTGGCCGACACCACTTAAAGTGTCTCTCTTTTGTTTAAAATGGACTTCATTTTAAGTGAAAACAACAACTAGCATACGAAAAACCGACCAAACGGATTATGATTGTGTTGATACTTTATCACAATGATCCATGGGTCATATGTGACCTGTAATAGTCAACCCCATGTCAATCCAAGGCGCAGTGTGGTTGACACTATTCATAATGTCTCTCTTTTGTTTAAAATGGACATCATTTTAAGTGAAAACAATAACCGACATACGAAAAACTAACCAAACACATTAGGAATGTGTTGATGCTTTAGGAAAACAATACATGGGTCATATGTGACGTGTAAGAGTCAACCCCACCTCAATCTGAGGCACGGTATGACCGGGATCACTCTAAGTGTCTCTCTTTTGTTTAAAATGGAAAACATTTTAAGTACATATGGAAAACTGACCAAACCGATTATGATTGTGTTGATACTTTAGAACAAAGATCCATGGGTCATATGTGACATGTAAAAATCAAACCCACCTCAATCTGATGTGCGGTGTGGCCTACACCACTCAAAGTGTCTCTCTTTTGTTTCAAAAGGACATCATTTTAAGTGAAAACATCAACTGGCATACGGAAAACCAACCAAACACATTCTTATTGTGTTGATACTTTAGGAAAATGATCCATGGGTCATCTGAGATGTGTGAGAGTCAACCCCGTCTACATCTAAGGTGCGGTGTGGCCGGTATCACTCTAACTGTGTCTCTTTTGTTTAAAATGGACAAGATTATAAGTGAAAAGAACAACTGGCATACAAAAAACCGACCAAAAACATTCATAATCTGTTGAAACTTTAGGAAAACGATACATGGGTCATATGTGATGTGTACGAGTCAACTTCGCATCAATACAAGTCACGGTGTGGCCAGAACCACCCAAAGTGTCTCTCTTATGTTTAAAATGGACAACATTTTAAGTACATACGGAAAACTGACCAAACGGATTCTGATTGTTTTGATACTTTAGAACAATGATCCATGACTCATTTGTGATTTGTACGAGTCAAAACTACCTCAATCCGAGGCACAATGTGTCCAAAAACACTCAAAGTGTCTCTCTTTTATTTAAAAATCATTTCATTTTAAGTGAAAACAACAACTAACATACGAAAAACTGACCAAAAAGATTCTTATTGTGTTGATACTTTAGGAAAATGATCCATGGGTCATTTGAGATGTTTATGAGTCAACCCCATCTTAATCCAATGCACGGTGTGGCTAGTACCACTCTAACTGTGTCTCTTTTGTTTAAAAGGGATAGGATTATAAGTGAAAAGAACAACTGGCATACGAAAAATAGACCAAACGCATTCGGAATCTGTTAAAACTTTTGGACAATGATCCATAGGTCATATGTGATTTGTATGAGTGAAGTGTGCCTCAATCCGAGTCGTGGTGTGGTTGGAACCACCCAAAGTGTCTCTCTTATGTTTAAAATGTACAACATTTTAAGTACATACGAAAAACCAACCAAACGGATTCTGATTGTGTTGATACATTTGCAAAATGATCCAGGGCTCATTTGTGACATGTAAAACTCAACCTAGCCTCAATCAGAGGTGTGGTGTGGCTGACACCACTCAAAGTGTCTCTCTTTTATTTAAAAAGCACTTCATTTTAAGTGAAAAAACAACTGACATACGGAAAACCGACCAAATAGATTCTGATTGTGTTGATACTTTAGTAAAATTATCCATGGGTCATTTGTGACATGTACGAGTAAACCCCTTTTCATTATGAGGCGTGGTGTGGCCGACACCACTCAAAGTGTCTCTCTTTTATTTAAAAAGCACTTCATTTTAAGTGAAAAGAACATCTGGAATATGGAAAACTAACCAAATGCATTCAGATTCTATTGATACTTTATCAAAACTATCCATGAGTCATATGTGACGTGTACAAGTCATCCCGAGCTCAATCCGAGTCGTAGTGTGGCCGATATCACTCTAAGTGTCTCTCTTTTGTTTAAAATGGACAACATTTTAAGTACATATAGAAAACTGACCAAACACGTTCTATTTTCATTGAAACTTTAGGATAACGATCCATGGGTTATATGTGACGTGTAAGAGTCAACCTCACCTCAATCCAAGGCGTGGTGTGTCCGAAACCACTCAAAGTGTCTCTCTTTTGTTTCAAATGGATTTCATTTTAAGTGAAAACAACAATTGGCATATAGAAAACTGACCATATGGATTTTTATTGTGTTGATAATTTAGCACAAAAATCCATGGTTCATATTTGAAGTGTATGAGTCAAAACCGCCTCAATACAAGGCATGGTGTGGCCGAAGCCATTCATAGTGTCTCTATTTTTTTTAAAATGGAGATCATTTTAAGTGAAAACAACAACTGACATACGAAAAACTGACCAAACGCTTTTGGAATGTGTTTATGCTTTAGGAAAATGATCCATTGGTCATATGTGATGTGTAAGAGTCAACCCCGCCTCAATCCGAGGTACGGTGTGGCCGGGATCACTTTAAGTGTCTCTTTTTGTTTAAAGTAGACAACATTTTAAGTACACATGGAAAACTGACCAAACAGATTCTTATTATGTTGATAATTTAGCACAACGATTCATGGGTCATATGTGACGTGTAAGAATCAACTACAAATCAATCTGAGCCGCGGTGAGGCTGGAACCACCCAAAGTGTTTCTCTTTTGTTTCAAAAGGACATCATTTTAAGTGAAAACAACAACTGGAATATAGAAAACGGACCAAACACATTCAGATTCTATTAAAACTTTAGGGAAATTATCCATGAGTCATATTTGATGTGTAAGAGTCAACCTCACCTCAATCTGAGGCACAATGTGGCCGGTACCACTCAAAGTGTCTCTCTTTAGTTTAAAATGGACTTCATTTTAAGTGAAAACAACAACTGACATACGGAAAACCGACCAAATACATTTGGATTATATTTAACCTTTATTAAAACGATCCATGGGAAATTTGTGATGTTTACAAGTCACCCTAACCTCAATGTGAGGCATGGTGTGGCTGGAACCACTCAAATTTTCTCTCTTTCGTTTAAAATGGACTTCATTTTAAGTGAAAACAATAAATGACACACATAAAACCAACCAAATGAATTCGGATTCCATTGAAACTTTAGGAAAACTATCCATGGGTCATATGAAACATGTAAGAGTCAACCCACCTCAATCTGAGGCCTGGTGTGGCTGGAACCACTCAAAGTGTCTCACATTTATTTGAAACGAACAACATTTTAATTGAAAACCAATACTAGCATACGGAAAACCAACCAAACACATTCAGAATGTGTTTAAAGTTTAGAACAACAATCAATGGGTCATATGGGACATGTACGAGTCAACCCTACCTTAATTTGAGGCATTTTGTGACCAGAACCACTCAAAGTGTCTCATTTTTTTGAAATGAACAATATTTTAAGTGAAAACAACAAATGACATACGGAAAACTGACCAAACGCATTATGAATATGTTGATGATTTAGGAAAACTATACATGGGTCATATGTGATGTGTAAAAGTCAAAAAACCTCAATCCAAGGTGCGGTGTGGCTGGCACCACTCAAAGTGTCTCTCTTTTGTTTAAAATTGACATCATTTTAAGTGAAAACAACAACTGATATACGGAAAACCGACCAAATGAATTCAGATTCCATTAAAACTTTAGTCAAATAATACATGGGTCATATGTGATGTTTATGAGTCAATAACACATAAATCTGAGGCGTAGTATGGCTGTCACAACTCAAAGTATCTTAGTTTTATTTAGAATGGACAACATTTTAAGTGAAAAGTATAACTGGCATACGGAAAACCTACCAAACGCATTCGTATTGTGTTGAAAATTTAAGACAACGATCCATGGGTCATATGTGATCTGTAAAATTCAACCTTACCTCAATCTAAGGCGCAGTGTGACCGGAACCACTCAAAGTGTCTCTCTTTTGTTTCAAAAGGATATCATTTTAAGTGAAAACAACAACTGACATACAAAAAACCGACCAAACGCATTCGGATTCCGTTGAAACTTTAGGAAAACGATCCATGAGTCATATATAATGTGTATGAATCAACCCCAACTCAATCTGAGGCCTGGTGTGTCTAGCACCACTCGAAGTATCTAACTTTTATTTGAAATGGACAACATTTTAATTGAAAACAACTACTGGCATACAAAAAACTGACCAAACGCATTCTGAATTTGTTGAAACTTTAGCACAACGATAAATGAGTCATATGTGACATGTAAGAGTTAACCCCACCTTAATCTAAGGCATGGTGTGGCCGACACCACTCAAAGTGTCTCATTTTTTTTTGAAATGAACAACATTTTAAGTGAAAACAATAACTGGCTTCCAAACGCTTTCATAATATGTTGATACTTTAGAAAAAAGATCCATTGGTCATATGTAACGTTCATGAGTCAACCCCGCCTTAATTCGAGGAACAGTGTGTCCGGTATCATTCCAAGTGTATGTATTTTGTTTAAAATGGAAATCATTTTTAGTAAAAACAACTGGTATACGAAAAAATGAACAAACGTATTCAAATTCTGTTGATACTTATTCAGTTTTCTATGTATTTTATTGATAATTGATAATTAAATTATGTATGTATTCAATTATGAATTGAATTCCAGATTCCACATACAATTGTCATCTAAATTTTAAATCGAATTCTAAATCAATTATGTATGTTTATAATTACTCTATGAATTATGATTTAATTATTGATGTGTATAGTTCTAGAATTCATTATATGTTAAATGTGTATGAATTTGTTCTCTATATGTATGAATTAGTTTTTTATTACAGGTATAGTAATTGGAAAGGAGCAGAATGGACATCATTAGGGGCGCCTGTACAAATTGCAGGCTGCTGTGCAATTTGCACAGCATAGCCTATGAAAACGGTTTCAAACCATTGGGAAAGGTTTCTAGGGATTTTTTTCCAATGGTTCAATGAGAACCATTGGAAAAAACAATTCCCAACGGGTTAGAAACCGTTGGGAAAGAGTTTATTTAATTATTTTTACCAACAGTTTTGTGTAAACCGTTGGTAAAACTTATGCCAATGGTTGGCCAAACCGTTGGCATAGGTTAATTTTACTAATCTATACCAATGGTTCTTTGTAAACCGTTTGTATAGGTTTTCCCAACGACTTACTTCCCTATTGTTTGAAAAACCGTTGGTATAACATATACCAACAGTTCTGCATGCTTTCCCAACGGTTCTGAACCGTTGGGAAAGACCCCATTTCCTGTAGTGCGAGCTCTCCAAGTGAAATATTAGTGGGGTGACATGAAGAAGGAGATCACATAATAAATATCAAGTGTATGGTATCTCAAAAAGTGAAGGTTGAAAAGTATAAATCTAAGGGGATGATGAAACCATTATCCATAACAACATGGAAATGGAAAAATATCACCATGGAATTTGTTACCAGAATTCAAAATACATCCAAGGGAAACAATGATATATGAGTTGTTTTGGATCATCTCACAAAGACTGCACACTTCATTGCGATTTGAGAGGATTTCTCACTAGATCAACTGGCTCAAATATACATCAGAGAAGTGGTAAGGATATATGGAGTACCACTGTCGATTGTGTCTGATCAAGATCCAAGATTCACCTCTATGTTTTTGAAGATTCTCTAGGATGCTCTAAACAATATTATGAAATTTAGTATAGATTATCATCTCCAAACTTATGGTCAATCTGAGCGGAATATCCAAAAACCTAAGGAAATTTTGAGAGCTTTCTCAATGAACTTCAAAGGTGGATGGGACCAACATCCCCCTTTGGTGGAGTTCTCTTACTACAATAGTTTCTATTCAAGAATCCAAATTATCCCTTATAAATCCCTTTATGGGAAGAGGTTCATAACAATAGCATGTTTAGATGAAGTTGGGGAATGAAAACTTATAGGTCTGGAAATTGTCAAAGAAATGGAAGAGAAAGTTAAGACCATCCAGTAGCACATCATATCTGCTCAAAGTCGACAAAAGAGATATGTTAAAAATCATCAATGTGACCAAGAGTTCAATTTAGGAGACATGATATTCCTTTTAATATCTCTATGGAAGAGAGTGGTGAGATTTGGGAAGAAAGGAAAGCTTAGTCCAAGGTACATTGGCCCTTTTAAGATCCTTGATCGCGTTGGAGCAGTGGCCTATCAACTAGAACTCCCACTAAACCCGTCTCAAGTACACGATATATTTCATATATCTCTATTAAAGAAGTATATCCCAAACCCATCACATGTTCTCAATCTAGAGGTGGTACCATTAGAGGATGACCTTTCCAATGAGGAGAAACTGGAAAAGCTATTAGATCATAGAGAAAAAGTTATTGGAAATAAGATAATGCCCCTCTTTAAGGTGTTGTGATGAAACCAAAAGTTTGAAGAAGCAACATGGAAACCATAGGAGGTGATGAAACAAAGATAACATCATCTGTTTTAGTGTGGGAAAGTAAATTTCGAGGGTGAAATTTCTTAAGGGGTGAAAGTTGTAACGACCCAAACTGTTATGAATAAAATTTCCATTTTTATTTAATGGATATATAAAACACATTAACTTCTTATGTTTTATTTTATGAAATTGGATTTAAATAACCATTGAGTATCATTACTGTTGATAATATAGCAAGTGTTCATAGGAGGTAGTAATTTCTATTACTATACAATATCTCCTTAGGGAAATTGATGGCTTGTTGGAACCCTCTCATGGTCTATGAGTAGTACTAATTTCTATAAAGATAAGGAACTAGAGGGTTACACATTTAGTGTATTCAAAATTATGGCCCTTTTCTTATGAATAGGACTATAAGACATGGTGGGCCCCACCACAGGGTCCGAAGATATCCAACATTAAACGAATTCCATGAAATAATTAAATTTATGTTAATCGAGTTTAGAAAAATTGATATTGAATTTATTTATTAAAATTATTCCCAAGTTATATAGTGAATATATGAAAAATATTTAACGAATGAATATTATTTTAATTTTCAAGGTTCGTTTTATATTTATAGGAATTATGGGTAAAGTTAATGGCTCTATATTATCCTATAATATATTTATTATATTATTAGAAGGTGATAAAAATATAAATAATGCTTATGACATAATTAAATATACCATAATATATCATTTAGGTCTTATTTGGTGGGTAATATGTATTTGGGGGCTAAGAAGCCATTTACGGGCATATTAACCCCACCATATAAGCAAATGGAAGATATTATTTGAGTAAGTTTTCATCCAATCTAATTTGAGAGATCCTATATCATATATCCCACATCTAAGAGATAAAATATACCTATTAGAAGAACCATTCTAAGCTCACCTTTATGGATAGAAAGAACTATGTTATGGTGATCATCAAGAGGTCCATGCTAGCACATGGAATTTGATGTTTGATGCTATTATAGGATTAAAAACTAGCTTGAATTCTCTAATAACCTGACATGATACTCTTGAAATGGCCTAAAGAGGATTCCTGATCCCCATGGGTTGCTGACTATCACCTGACATCATATAAGAAACAAAAGGGAATATTTTTTCCATAAAACCATGGAAGATAAATGATACAATTTGTTATTTAAAAACTTCTCAAGGTGAAAGTACTATTATTAAAATAGGTAAAACAAAACCCAAAACAAAACGTCATGAAGAGACTTAATATCTTCTAAGATAAAAGTTCAAACATATCCCATGTAACAAGTGGATCAAATATCCACCAGTCACCTCCATCACTCTGGGTCCCAAGGATCAATAACATACACCACCTTCAAGTGGAACTTTCACTTTTCTTATATCAAAAATAATATAATATAAAAATGCATTAATGTTAAATTAGGGTGTAGGTAAGTGATCCTAGTAGGACACCACAAAATATTATATATGAAATTCTATAATAATAAAACATTTATGATTTCAATTTAAATAAAACAAGGAATGTAAATATATTTACATATTTTAAATTTAAAACATGCTTTAAAATAAAAATATAGAAGATATATCACAACATTATTAAATAAATAATTCATATGATAAACTTATATAAAACATTTGGCATGAATAAAACAGTTCTATAATCATTGACACGTATGATCAAGTCAAATGAAACAAGGAACCATACTCAGAGTTCCTATGATTCCTTAGTTCCTAGAAATAAGATCCTCACACTTCTGATTCATCAACATGGCTCAAGATATGTGTTCACACTCACATAAAAAAACAAATAGGGGAGACCATTATAGGTAATCAATCTATACCCAAATAGGGAATCCCATTATATGAAATCATGTAGAACTCATTGAGTTAGTGTTTTTACCTTCAATATATTTCTAGGGATTTAGAGTCCTAGCGTGCTTATCCTAATTTCCTACCAACTACCCAAGATTACATTTTCTTAAATCAATTAGTCAGTCAATAAATCATGGGAAAATTGATCTTTTCAAAACAATTCAAAATAAAATTTCCAAATTTCAGTTTTCACATGCCCTTCTCATTTTATTTTTTTTGAATATTTTCATCAATTCATTACTTTTAAAACCATACTTCAATTTAATCCATTTTTCTCCAGAATAAACATTCAATATTATTTACAAAACAAAGTTTCAAATCATGCCATCATTTTTTTCAAAATTCACCCCACAATTTCAATTCCATTTAAATTGGTTTTTTCCTTATAATTACATGCCATTTTAAAATCAAAGATCAAATCATATAAAATCCATGTTTTTAAAAAATTTTAAAACAATTTTAAAATAAATCAATCAAATGAGGGTTTCAATTTTCGGGTAAATCTTTATGTAACCACCTACCTTTAATCACATGATCAAAACGACACAACACCCGCAATGAAAACCGCTAATAGAGAATGAAGGAAAAAAAGATCAAGGAATCAAACCTAGAGACACCGTACATCAAAAAATGGATCTAATAAACCATCATTTTGGGGATTCAAAACTCTAAAATAGAGATATATAAAAAAATAGGATCATAAAATTCAGATATATCACTTACCGAAGAGGAATAAAAAGCTTACACTGGAGTTTTGATCCAAGAAAAATGGAGTTTGGATGATCCAAAACACCTCATAGGATCCTTCAAGAGAAAAAATATTAAATGAAGTTTGAGCAGGATAAGATTGAATTTAAAAAAAATTAGGGAATTTAAGTTTGAGAAATAGAACACCATGCCACAACCCTCCATGGCCATGTCGTAGTCCTACTGAAAATAGCCATACCACGACGCAACCACCCCAGACCTTGCTGAAACCACCCTAATCTAACTAGACTCTGAAAAACATGGTGTATAATCACTTTACATGAGTTAAGGCTATGAAAAAACTGATACACTATTCCGTAATGGTTTCTAAATTGGATAAATCAACCAAATCTATACCTTGGACCCTTACACCGCAAAAAAATTCTCCATACCGCAACCCTAATAGAAATGTAAATGGATCTAAAATTGGATACACTATAGGTGAACACCCCACAACAAAATTTTGAATCCCCAAAACCATCCACACCAAATTCCATGTATTCCTTGGTGCAACATAATTTTTAGAAATATCTAAACACCCATGATACCAAAACTTACCCAAACAAAACAAGGAAGGGAGAAGTACCTAAAAGTAGTAATGAGATGTTATTACCTCCCCAACATAAAAAATCTCCACCTCCAAAAAATACTTTAAAGAATATTCCATGGATACAATATGAGACCACCACTTTTTCATCATTTCTTCATTTACCACGTCTCATGTGAATCAGAACCATGATTCGATAGCACATAAACCAAAGGTATAGTATTCCCATGGAGAAACTTTTTCTGAAAATAAAAGATCCTGAATGGATTCTTAATCACAGATAAATCAGATTCAACATAAATATCTTCCTTGCTTAGGAAATGAGTAGGATTAGAATGATACTTATTGTTATAAGATACATGAAACAGAATATGGATCGACATCAACTATGGTGGTAAGGATAACCTATAAGCCACATTACCAACTCACTCAAAAACCTAAAAAGGACCCAAAAACCATGGTTCGATCTTTCCTTATTTCCCAAGACATCAGTGACATAACTGAGGTGAAACTCTCAAGAACACTTGGACACCATTAAAAAACTCCAAAAATATTCAAATATGATTAGCATAATATTTATACTAGCTCTGTGTCATCACTATTCTCTAAAAAATCAAATGAGTCCTTATCATCATCTCTTGGACCAATCTTGATAAAAATAAGGAATCCTCACCAATATCCCACCAAAATAATATATATTTTTACATCCTACTATAAAAGTCCTAAAAAAGATATATTATGATAATGTATTGGTAACTGTTCTTATAGGAAAACTCAACCAGTCCCATATGGTCATCCCAATATCTTCCATATTCGAGAAGGAAATCATGTAGAATGTCTTCAAGGATTTGTATAACTAATTTTTATTGAAAATATGTATGAGGATGATATGAAATTATCAAATTTATCTAATATATCATTGAATCTTATAGGCCTATCTAAAATACAGAAGTAAAATGGGGATCCTGATCAAATACTATAGAAGAAGGAACTCCATGTAACCAAATAATATATTACACATAGATACTTATTATATCCTAAACCTTGGTTGTATCATGAATGGGTAAAAAGTGAGATTACTTGGTTAGCCTATCAATAAAAATTAAAATTGTATTATTCCATCATCATGTATGTAGAAACCCAACCATAAATTATATAGAGATATCATGCCACTTCCAAGTTAGCACTGGAAGTGGATGAAGTAAACCCAAAGGTATCTGGTGCTCAACTTTGACTTGGTTAGAGGTGTAACAATGAGAAACAAATTCAACATTGTATCATATCATATCATGAAACTAGAATCATCACCGTATATCATAAAACATCTTTATGGTTCCAAGTTTCACTACCCTCTGAGAATTATTTAAACTCCCATAACATCCTTGCTCATAGGAAAAGTTGCAATGTACTAGTTCTAGAAACATAGGATACCCTCTGAAGAGAACATCCACTCACCAATGGTATCCCCACCATAAAGAAATTCCTGAATTCCATATAATACATAATAAAACTTTTTCTACGTAAGAATCATCTCAAGAAGATAAGAGGTTAACTGAACATTCACAAGAACAATATCAGTCTCATCCTCTTAGACTCCCAAATGAAAGTGTATAATGAGTGCCATAAAATTATACACTTATAATGATTACTTAATATAAAAGGATATAATCTTCCTTCTCAAAGCATTAGTGATGATATTTCTCTTACAGTGGGTGTAAGTAATGTCAAAATCAAAATACTACAAGTACTCCACCCATTGCCTCTATCAAATATTCAAATATGTTTGAAAGAAGATATAAAAAAATATTTTTTAGTCAAGATAAATGATAAAACTTTCACCAAAAGGTAATGCTTACAACTATTAAGTAAATGCATCATGGCTATGAGTTTGAGACTATGGGTATGATAAATCTTCTCATGTGGCCAAAGCTGTCTAGATCCATAGGATACCAAGTGATCACCCTATATTAGAACATAACCCAAACTCAAACTTGATGAATAAAAAAAGGCCACATAGCCCCACCCAACCTTTAGAAGAGTCAAAACTAGAAAAAAAATTCAACATAAATTTCAAATCATCAAAATAACTATCAAATTTCACATACCATAATAATTTCACTCCCTTGCTGGTGATAATGGTCATCAAAGAAGATAGATTCTAGAATTATTTAATGCACTAGTGGTAATATCCTGCCAAGCCCAAAAAGCTCCAAATCTCAAAAAATGTATTACATAGTTTCTCCCATGCCATAATAGATTTCAACTTCTTACGATCAACTAAAATACTATGCTCTAAGACCAAATTTACCAAGAACATCACTTCTTGAATCCCAAAATTACATTTTGAAATATTCTCTTAAAATAAATGATCTCTCAATATTTACATAACTATTCTTAGATAAAGCATATGAACCTATTTGGTTTTGGAGTAAACTAGTATTTCATCCACAAATACCAGCCTGAATGAGTCAGGTACTCCTGAAATATCCTATTAATCATAACCATAAAAACTAAAAGATCATTGGTTTGAACAAATGGAATTACAAGATACTCATAATGGCCAAACCTACCCTTGAAATTGGTCATCTAAAGGTGAGAATAATTTATTCAAAAATAGACACAACCAGATTTAAGATAAATCTTTGAGAATAAATTCAACCTTATCAAGTAGTCAAATTGAAAATCAATCCATAATAATAGGTATTTTTAATTTACCATAGCTCAATTGAGTTTTCAATAATCAACACATTGGAGAAGTCTTCCATCGGCTTTATTCGTAAAGATAACAGGTGTCTCACAACGTGATACACTATTGTGTATGAAAGCTTTCTCTAGAGATCATACAACTAATATTTTTACTCTTTAAACTCTACTGGTGCTATATGGTAAGAAATAATTGACACTAGCTAAGCACTAGGTATGAAATCATTACAAAAATCCACTACTATTACTGGTGGAAAGCCAGAGAAATCAGAAGGGAAACATCAGGAAACTCAAGGAAAAATAGAGGGAGATCACGATTCAAAGAAACCCTGCCTAACTATGGAATAGGAGTTCAATATCTACTCAAACTTGGGTCCCATTCTCCATAAAAAACATAGCACATCCCATTGAATGAAAATTAACTTTTTTATTATCAAAACACTTTTGAGGAAAAAGTGAGAAACCAAAAGATCCAAACATTATAACCAAATAAAACCATGAAAGAGGATAACCTAGATCAAGACTATAAGATATTCCCTTCTTTAGTGACTACATCATAATGACAAGCCTTCACCATCACATGAACACTTGACTGGTTGTATCATGTAGGGTTGTACATGCCTGATATTGATTGAAGAGCCAAACCCTCTCAAACTTCCAGATCCAAATGGAATGCTCAGGTGAAAGGTTCCTGCTCTAAAACTCTTCTGAAGGAGATCCATATAGTGTTCTAGTTGCAAACACACCCAAAATTCAACAAGTATTCAAGAACCAAAATACAGCATCAAAACCCACCCATACAGAATCTAGGAACCCCACCACTAAAAATTTCCAATTACAGATCAAAAAACAATGGTTTAGTGAAAACACTATTCTATAAACCTCACCTATATTATTCCCTAAAGAAGATATGGATTCCAATAACCTTTAACCATAGACTGAAAACCAAACCATAGAACACACCACTATAGAGGATTCACACACCAAAACATTCTAGCGTGTTCTCACAATAGATTCATCCAAAACCAGATCACGAACAACAGAATCACATCCAAAGAAATATACACAGATTCCCCCAGAACCAGTAGATGATTCATCCAAAACAAAATGACAAAAAAACCACATCCAAAGAAAGAATATTTTCCACAGACCGACACACAAACAACACAAACACATCTAAATACAAAATATTAATGTATAAAATGAATTTCAACAAACCATCGCCATTGATGGATACCCAAATACTAAATCTCACCAGACCTCACTGCAATACTGATCCCAAATCCCATCACCATCATCCATATCACTCGTAGAGACCAAAAAATACCACCCAAAAAAACCAATCCATACTAGAAATTAAGTCAAGTGGTTTCATGTCAAGAACTATAAAAATCCAGGAAAACTAAATTTATTATAAAGACAAAACATAAATAAGAAAACAGATACCCTTCTCTCTTCATTTCAATGGCGTAGTAATATCCATCACATAAGGGAAAATATCTATAGGAAGGTTTAGCTGGTTCAAAACATGATTTGATATAAATGAGTGAGATTAACCAATATCAAATAAAGAATTTTCTAAAGATGAAGCTACAATGATTTTACATCTCACAGTCACTAGACCTACATCATCTTCCTCTAGAGACTCTTCTGTTGCATGAAAAATATTTATTATAGAGGCTTATGGATGAAACCAACTAGTTATTAAAGCATATGATTACACTACTATAATTTTTTGTGATAATGATCGCATGAAACTAAGTGAAGTAGAAATGATATTTCAGAACTTATAACGGTGACTAAAGAAACCATAAGAACTACATATCTTTGGAACTTCTGTACATAACTAATTCAAATTCCGAACCATGAAACACTAAAATCAAGTTATAAGGCCTTTTATAGGTACTAAAAAAGGTATTAATGAAGTCTACTATCAAGATATTACATGATACTCATCAAAATTTATATTTCCTTTGAAGGAAATAATAGAACTTCCATTTGGAGAAAAAGGAACTCCCATCAAACCTAACTTACCAACCAGATAAAGATTATCCATCAACAACAAATCAAATAAATCAACAAAATAAGTGAAATTAAGAATAAATATTTGATATTGAATATCTAATCAAAGTTCCATCTCAAATATTTGAGATTTTAGTTTTTCATTTTTTCCACCTTAGGAGAAAACTGAACATGTTCAGAAAAACAGTTTACATATCGTGTCATGGTATGATCACCCTACTGAAGAATGAGAAAATACATAGACTTCTCCAATACTATAAAATTTGGATAAAACTGACTAGTGAAAAGAAATATTAAGCCTTTCCACTCCAATCCATCATGCTTATTCACGATCACTATCGAATCTCACCATCTCATTTCAGGTCCTTCTAGCTTGAAGGTAACACATTTCATTTTAATCAAATTAGGAATTTCTAAGAACTAAAAAATTAGATCTATCTTTTTCAATAAATCAACTGCCTCTTGGGGATTATTTGAGCCTTGAAATATTATTATATTATGTCAATGTAACTCTTGAGCATGAATTATTGATTCATCAATTTGAGGTTCCATAACTAGAGTCTAAATGATAATAGGTGTAGGTACCTATCCCAGATCTTGAAAAGAACACACCACTATCTCAACAAGACTCTGGTCCATTTGTGGATTCACTTACTATGGTTCACTAGTAGTTTTATCCTATAGGATATTCATACATATTCTCAGAGTCATGATGCTACACCACATCAATAGAAAACATTAAAACATCAGAAAGGATACACAATTGAACAACTAAAACAAGATATATAGGGACATCAAATTCACCTTATTGAGAAAAGACTAGAATTAGATCAAAACATTCCTCAAAGAAAATTTTCCCAAACACCTATGGTTAATTAAGGATTTTTATGATGAAATAAGGCTAGAAACTCACTCATAACTTCCTATCAAGTCCTAAAAATCCTTTATGCTATCTACCTAAAAAACTCAAACTGTATAATGACATCAAGGAAAGATGCAGAAAATATATTTGATACCACTCTTTCACAAACCAGCCCAGATTATCTGGTACCCTGATACTTGATCTGTTCCTAACATGGCCTGAAGGGAATTTCTAGTCCCCACGGGTTGGTTACTAGCACTATGAATAATACAAGAAATAAAAGGGAATAATTTTTTTCAAAAAAAGTGGATGATAAACTATAAAGTTTAGTATGCCAACACTCCTCGAGGATAAAGTACAAGAAGACAAAAAGGTAAAAAAACCAAAAAAAGACATTATTAAGAGACACAACATCTTCCATGATAAAAGCTCAGACATATCCCATGTAACAAGTTGATGAGATATCTATCGATTACCTATATCACTAAGGATCTCAAGGACCAATAACATCCACCACCTGTAAGTGGTGCTTTCCCTTTTCTTGGACCTGACATAAGATATTATAATAACACCAAAATTCCAACGTAGGGTGTGATAAAGTGAGACCAGTAGGACACCACCAAAGATTCCATAGGCAATTCCATAATAATAAACCATTTATGTTTTCAGTTTAAATAAAAAAAGGAATGGAAATGAATTTACATATTTTAAATCTAAAGCATGATTTAAAATCAAAATATGGAATATATATCAAAATAGACTTAAAAAATTGATATAATTCATTTATATAAAATATTTATCATGAATAAAATATTTGTATAATCGATGTCATGTATGATCAAGTCAAATAAAATAAAGAACTATGCTCACAATCTCTACGGTACTTTAGTTCTTAGAAATAACATCCCTACAATTATTATTTATCAATGTTTCTCTAGATATATGTGCACACCCACATCAAAAACCAAATAAGGGAGCACATTATGGGAAATAAATATAAACCCCAATAGGGGATCCCATTACAAGAAATCATGTCAACTTATTTTATTTAGTGTTTTCATCATAAATCTATTTCTAGGGAGTTAGAGTACTATAATGATTTTTCTAATTACCTATTAGCTACCCAAGTTTACATGTTATTTAACCAATAATGGGAAAATTGATCATTTTAAAATAATTCAAAATAAAATTGCCCAATTTCAGTTTTTAGCACGCCTTTCTCATTTTAAAAGAAAATCATAGAATGTCATCAAATATTTCCTTTTAAATTCATCTTTATTTTTAATCCATATTTACCAAAAATCAACATTCAATCATTTTATAAAATTGGGTTTCAAATCATCCCATCAATTTTCTCAAAATCCTCCCAACAATTTCAATTCCATTAAAATTATATTTTTATTACATTTCAATGACAATTTAGAGTAAAAGATAAAATAAAATCAAATCTAGGTTTTTAAATACTTTAAAAAATATTTTCAAATAAATTAATCAAATTAGAGTTTAAATTATAGGGAAAATCCTTATCGAACCACATGACTTTAATCATGTGATCAAAACAACACAACACCTACAATAGGATCTACCCATGGAGAACAAAGGTATAGAAGATCAATGAATAAAAAATAGAGACACCATCCATAAAAACATGGATCCAATCCATCACCATCATGAGGATTAAAAACCCTTAAAGAGGGAGAGAAGGAAACATAGAGGATCCCGAAATTAAGTGAGATCAATTACTAGATAGGAATCAAAAGCTTCCCCAAAATCTTTGATAAAATAAGAATAGAGTTTGAAGTAAGAGAATTGCCTCTTAGGAGCCCTTAAAATAAAAAATTTCAAATGAGGTTTAATCATGATTAGATTGGATTTAAAGAAACTCATGGAATTTAATTCTAAGAAATAGAACACTATGCCACAACCCACCATGGCAATGTCAAAATCCGGTTGAAAACAACCATACCATGAAGAAACAACTCTAGACCATGCTATAGCCATCCTAGGACAACTATCCTCCATAAACCACAGTGTAGATCCACTTTACATGGGATGATGCTATGTCATAATTGATACACCATGCTTTAAGGGTGTCCGAATTTATAGAACAGACCAAATCCTCCCCTTGGACCCTTATGCTACAACATCCTTTTCTATGTTGTATCCCTTCCCGAAATAGAAGTGAATATGAAAATATCTATGTTTTAGGTTCATAACCCAAAACATAGTTGTGCAGCCCTAAAAATATCCATGAAGCATCCCAAGGTTTCCATGGTGCAAACTACGTCATAGAAATTTCCAAACACCCCTGAACTGAAACTATCTCAAATAAAGAGGGAAACAAAACAGGGGTAAAGTACCTAAAATAATTAACAATATGTTATATAAAGGAGATATATGTGTGTGTGGATGATATAGAGGGATCTAACATCATTTCCTTTGAATAATGGTCACCGATGACAAGTGGTACTCGCTAGTGTCAAAAAATCAAACAAGGTAACAATTTGATTTATTTTTCATTCTTAATTATTTTAACATGTGATACTCAAGTTAATTTTCTAGATTCACATCACCAGAGAATGTGTATTCATTTATATTTGGAAAAAAATTTAAATTCTTAGTCTATCCACTTCTCTTATGTGCCTTGATACCTACAAAAAGTACTTGAAAAAAGGAATATAAGAGAATCCATTATCATGAGAGGTATCTTCTAAAATATTGATAGAATCTTCATAAGATATGGACAACACCTCATGAGGTATTTAGATAGGTATAATTAGAGTAGATTAATAATCAATAGGTTTTCAGTGAATAATAATTGGAGGTCATGTGGGTATTTATATCAAAAGAGTGGGGAATTATTTATGAATTTCTAAATGTAGGTTTTGGACTCTAAGTGATAAATAATAAAAACCACAAACCATCCCTTATTTTTCCACATGGTTTCTTCAAAATATAATTGGTTTTAAATGTTATTAGGATAAGAAAAAAATTCCTTAAAATAATACCATTCATGACGTTGAAGTGAGTCATGTTTATAAAGAATTATTTTTAAAACATTAAAATATAATATAGCTTTTGGATGACTCATATGTTTGTAAAATTAATGAAATAACTTAAAAAAATATAGAATTTTAAAGGATAAATCTATTTTTTTCATAGATTACTTTTATTGTATATATTTCATAACTTTTGTGATATTATAATGTCATAATTCATACCGTATATTTATACAATATTTATTTTTTACCAAAAAATTCATCTCTCTTAGAAAATTATGAAAAATTCACCATTATCTAATTTAAATGTGATAATTTCAAAAATAATATTTATTTTATTAATTTTTTTTCTAAATTTGTGAATTTACACTTTTCGGTAAAAATCCTTTTTATATATAAAATACTAGTTTTTATGCTTCTAAAAACTTTCTTACCCTTATAAAAATTGTATTGGACTTTATTATTAAATTTAAATAAACATTATTTTATAAGAATATTTCCTGAAAATATAATTTATTTAAAAATTCTTGAATTTATCAAAATAAGTGCTTTAATTAAAACAATATATTTTAAAAAATATATAATTTTGGTTTATTTGTATGAAAATCTAGTTTTTATTTGACTAATTATGTAATAATGTGTATAAATTAATAATGAAATGGTTAAATATAATAATTATTTTATTATGATGGAAAATATATAAATCCATACCACAAGTGTCTAGATAAATTACCCCTTATTACACCAGTGTATGACCTAAGTATATGGTGTATAAAGGTGGTACTTTATTAGGGTGGTTTAGTGAACATGGTTTGGGCGATGATCTTGATATGTTTTAACTTCACCCATAAATAATTTCAATCAAGTTTCAGTTACTGAATATCGAATTGGAATTGGTCAAGGAAAAATACTTATGATTCTATCTCCCTTGGAGGCCATCAATTCATTCTAATAATTTAATTATATCTTATCATAACCTTTAATATATGATAATTTTAATGGTCACTATAGAATGTCTATATTATCAAATGTTATTATGATTACCAGTCTTTTAATCATAATATGAAAATTATAGATATATTTTATAACAGTCAAAAACAACCAATATAGTGAACATGTTTTTTATAGATACATTACTTAATAATACATTAATTAATTAAAAATTGAATTTCATTTATAAATGTTTAGGTTGTTACATTCCTCTACATTTCAAAGATTTTACTCTCAAAATTTAATTTCATACATTAAAATAGATTAGGGTTCTTATGTTTCATCACCTCTTTCAATTCCCAAGTTGCTTCCTTAAAATTGTGGTTCTTCCATAGTTATTTTACCAAGTGAGTATTATTGTTTCCTATAAATTTTTTATTTATGATCTAAGATATTCACTGAAAACTCCTTATACAAAATATCATTATCCAAAGGTACCATATCTATATTCGGTACATGTGAAGGATCTGGTATGTAATTTCTTAATAGGGAAACAAGGTACAAATTAGGTACTTGAGATTGATTAGGTGGGAGTGCTAATCAATAGTCCACAACTATAATGACATCAAGGATCTCAAAGGGGTTGATTAATTCAGGACTAAGATTTCCCTTATTCCCAATCTTGATGACATTATTATACAGTGATATATGAAGGGACACCTTATCTTTGACCTCAAATTCTAGGTATCATCAATGATTGTATGTATAGTTTTTCTACATATTTTTACAGATTTGATTTGATGCTGAATGGTTTAAACCTTCTCAATCATCTATTGGATAAGATCATACACTATCATCTTACAATCTCCAATTTATTTCTAGCATGTTTATGTTTAATGAATTTTCCTATATAGAGCCTCATAAGATTCAATTTGAATACTATAATCTAAATTATTGTTATATAATAACTCTACTAGGGGAAGGTGTTGATTCTAATATACTTGGAAGTCTATTGAACATGATCCCAACATATCCTCTATAGTTTTAATGGTTCTATTAGACTACCATTGATATGAGGTTGATATTAAGTACTAAAAATCATATTTGTATCCAACACTTATTGAAGTATCTCTAAAACCATGAGGTAAACATTAAATTTCAATTAGAAACAATGGAGATTGGTACTCCATGTAGTATTAAAATTTCTCTTATACATATCTTGGTGATTTGGTCAAGAGAGAAGTCTTCCTTGATAATAATAAAATTCACAGACTTAGTAAGGATATTGACTACCACCCAAATGGTGTTATTGACTTTAGATATCTTGGGTATCCCTTAGAATAAATCCTTGGTTTTGTTTTTCCATTTCTATAATGATATGAGAAATTGTTTCATTATAACCTAAGACTTCTATTATTTAACCATAACTTGTTGTAATACCAAGCATCAAGATTCAAATTCTGCAATCTACCTCATCATGTTATCCCCACATATAATTTGATTTATATATCTATACATATTAGTTTTTCCTGTAAGAATATATAAGGATGAGATATATTCATCATCTAGAAGTTATATCTTCAATTATGGTTTTAATGCAACACATATCTGAGTTCCAGACCTTATAAATCCTTCTTTAAAATAGTTAAATTCTAGAATATTTTCTACCATTTTCTATATCTTCTCCTCATCTTTTTATTCCTCCTTGATCCTCTCAAGAATGGATGGTTTATAAGTTATTTGATCAAGGTAGTATAAAGTTCCTTTTATGATTATCATGTACATCTATTTCATATAAAATAAGATTAGACCCCTTTTAATCCTCATCATTTAATGGGTTATGATATCCTTTTTACTCAGAGAATATTTCAAATTTTTCGACTTCTTAGGAGGGTAACAGATTAAATGTTCATAATCCTCGATCATCTCTAACCAACTTCATTGGTTCATATTGACATCCTTTCATGTGAATATAAATATTTGAGTATTTTATAATTTTTATATGTTTCACACTTCTCCCTATATAGATAATTTCACCAAATCTTTAATGTGAAGATCACTACGTCCAATTCTTGATCATGTGTTGGGTAGATATTCTCAAGTATCTTTAATTTTTGGGAGGTATAGGTAGTAAATATTCCATTTTTCATGAGTAAAACTTCGAATTATTTTTTGGATGAATCACTAAAGATCATAATCCTTCCTCACTAGTGGTTAATGTTAGAAAAATTGTAGGGATAAGTGTCTTATTTACTCTTTAATTCTATCCTCACATTAATGAATCTAGAAAATCTCCACTCCCTTCTGAGTTATCTTTGTTAGTGGGTTTGAAAATCATGATAAGTTTCTTACAATTCGATGGTAACACCAAGATAATCCAAGGAAAATACAGATCTCACTCAAATATGTTGGTCTGATCCATCCTTTAGTTACCTCCATCCACAAAGGATCCACATATATCCCTTTTATGGTGATAACATGCCATATAAATGTTACTCGCTTTATCCAAATATCGCATTTATTTTTATCACATATAGAATTTACTTTTTTAGTATAACTTTAAAATTATCCCCATATTCCTCCTTTATTTTGAATAAGATTATAATTTCATCTATAAATACTAATTTAGATTTGTTAAGGTAATTCATAAAGACTATATTCATCAATCACATGAAGATAGCCAGAGAATTAGTGAGTCCAAATAGAATCACTATACACATGTATTTCCCTCACCTTGTATAAAAAATTAGTCTTGAGAATATCCTCCTTCTTCACCTTTACATGATAATATCTCATCTAGAGATCCACCTTAAAAAAGTACTAGGATCCACATATCTGATCAAACAAGACATGAATTCATAGAACATGATACTTGTTCTTTATTGTGATCTTATTGAGGTCATGATAATCAATGAAAAAGAACATTGAACCATCTTTCATCTTGATGAAAATGATGGGATCACCCCAAAATGAGTAAAATAGTTGTATAAACACTTTATATAGATTCTATTATAGTTTATTATTCATCTCTTGAAGTTCAATAGTGGCCATTATATATGGATTCTTGGATATTATTAAAGCTTTAGTTATTATTTTGATTGAGAAATAAACCTCTCAGTTAGGTGGAAGACCAAAAATTTCTTTGGGGGAATACATTAACATATTCTCTTATAATGGGAATGCCATCAAGAATGATATTTTAATTATTATCAATCATTTGAGAAAGATATTACACTCATAAGGAAATAATATCCATGATTAATGTCACAAACTATCCTAGACACCTCAGTACCCTGATAACTAGGCCGGTCCTGACATAGCCTGATGGGCATTCCTGATCCCCATGGGTTGGTGAAAAGAACCTGGAATTTAATAATATGATGTTTGTAACAAATTTTCTAAAAACACAATGGATGCATGATATACAAGTTAGTATGAATAAAATGAAAATACACTGGGAGAACTGTACTAGAAGTCAAATAGGTATAAAAAACCCAAATTACAACCAAAAAGTACAAAAAAACATGATAAATAACCCAAGTCCTAACAACCATAGTAGCTTAAATCCCAAAGATCAAAAGAAACTACCACCTCCAAGTGGTGCCTTCCTCTTCCTCAAACTTGGAAGAAGGAAATCTACAAACTCCCAAAGGTACAAGTAGGATGTGAACTAAAAGCCTAGTAGGGTACCACTATTGATTCCATAAGAAGACCCCAAATTAATTTACCATATAAGGCTTTCAATTTCAAATAAAAATCCATGTAAGTACAAAATCATACTGAAAAAAATAATAATTTACATTTCAATCAATGGAACTATTTCAAATGATGGATTAAATAAACATTTAATATAAAACAATTTATATAAATTCACAAGTAATTTGTAAAATAGTTTACAAACAATGGAATATATTTCAAATATAAAAAAATGAGAAACACGACCATCTACCAAGAGGTATGATAGTTTCAGATTATAGTATCCTCTCACACTTGAATAAGTGATCATTGAAATATGTGTACACATGTCCCTTAGACACTGGTCAAATATGACTCATCACTATCCCATCAGGGATGTGACCTACTGCATTATGTTTTGTTAGATTTGTAAAGAGTCAAAAGTGTGTTTTCCTAATTAACTCACTAACCACATAGGGTTTCATGTGCTCTAACAACATTCAATAATGAGAAATTTATTTCATAATTTTTTAAAATAAAATTCTCCCATTTCCCATTTCAATATGCCAATTTCCATTTAAAAACCAAAATGGGGTTTTAATCAAATCATGGATTTTCTAGGATAAAACCAATAGGTTCTTATCCAAAAAATTTAATCCATTTTTCTCAAATACAATTTTAAATTAATTTCAAAATTTAAATTTCACAATTAAATTCCATAATTTAATTTTCACATATTTTTCATCTAATTTCCACAAATTATCTCCAATTAAATGGAATTGGGGGGTTTTCCCCAATTTCGTGCCAATGTAAATCCAAATCCAAATTTATAACAAATTAGGTTTTTAAAATTCAATTGAAATAAATTTAATTTAAATCAATCAATTTATGTTTAAATCGATTAGAAAATATTAAATGGAACCACCTACCTTGGGATCATGCGATCATGAATCAAAAATACCTAAATAGAAAACTCCAATGAAGAACATCGACAACCAAGATCTTAGAATAAACAACTAGATTCAAGATCTAAAACAACTTATATTATATCCTCCAACAACATAGAGTTCTAAAAAACACTAAAGAAGATATGGGAAGATATGAGGATAGAAGGAACATAAGGATAACTCTTACCGAGGAAGGATCAAATAACGATCCTCAGAATTTGACTCACTTTAGGAGGGGTTTGGAAGAGCCAAAAATTGGTCCTTAAGAGATTCCAAGACCTAGGAAAACATTATAGGTTGAGTTAATCCCAATATGAGGTCTAAATGGGGGTTTGCAAAATTTTTAAATATTTTTTGGATTAATTATAAGTCACACTCATAGTTTCCTTGAGGAATCTACATAGTTTTTCAAAACCATGCACCCTGACCTTGTTCCCTTACTGACGGGGTTTCCCAATTTCTACTTGGTGGGCACACAATTTTTTAAACCATGTGCTAACCATTCAAACCTTCACTGCATAGGTTTTCTTGGTTTTTAATATCAAGAAACATAGTTTGGGGAAACCATATACCAACTATGCACAGCCCAAGATACCATAAAAATTTCTAAAATTTCACCTAAAGTAGTTGAAAAAAACCCAACCAAAGCATGATCAAAATAGAAGTTTAAGAGTACCTGAAAATAGTAATAGGATTTTATAGCCTCTCCAACATAAAAAATTTCTATTCCCAATAATTTTATTAAGAAGTTTCCATATAAAAATTATGAGGCCACTAATCTCTCATCATTTTCTTCCTCTCCTATGTCCCATAAGTATTAGTACTATGTTGCTATAGCACTTGAACCAAAGGAATATTCCTCCCAAAAACTACCTTGGTTTTAGAATAAACTATCCTAACTAGATTCCTAGTCACAAATAAAATAGGCTCGACATCCAGATTACCCCATCTCAAAACACGAGATGGATCAAAAATATAATTTTGTAGATAAGATACATGAAACACATTATAATGACCCAAGATTTTAAAACATAGATATTACATCTTTTTAGATGAATATTCACTATGTTACACAAATAAAAACCTAAGGACCATAATAGTTTAGTGACTTTGGAAACCTGGAATACATTCTTATAATTTGGTTAAATAGCTCCAATATCTCCCATAAAGATCATTTTCTTTATTACTCCTACTTAAAACCTTTCTTTATAATTTTGGAAAAGATACATAAGAAAAATGGTGATCTCAGATGATCAGTAAGGGTAATCATGGAAGATATCATTTTATTATCTTATGAAATCATAAGATAAGAAATATGGGTATGTAATCATGATAATAACATATAAATTTCATATCAACCTCTAATGGATCATAAAAATGAGTTATAGAATAAAACATTAACATGAACCGTAAGAATGAAACTTCATCATTACTCATTATTGAACCATATATTCAAGTAAAAAATGTGTGTGGAAAAATCATAAGTATAAAAAACAATTTCATATGTAAAGGTTAACTGCCAAGTCTCGTGGATTTGGCCTTATCACATGTTTGCTTTAACAGATCAAGGACATCGACTTGTTCCCCATCACATATCAAGCACATTGACTTGTTTACCTTACCTATATCCTATGATATAATTCATTACCCAATTAATTTGTGGGAGATATAGGCCCCACCATTCACTTAATAAAAAATATACATATGTATTCCACATATCCATAAATCATTCATCACATCAAAACCCAATTAAATAAATGATTTTCATAAACATCATTCAATCAAATAAAACTTATTAAAAAGAAATGACTTTCATAAATATCATTACATCATAAAAATAAAACATTCAGATAAATATTAAGAATGGTATCCTTGGTTAATTTCCCTAGTAATTCATAATTAACTTTACATAATGAAATCTTTGACTGAAAAATGATTTTTTAAAGATTACTTAAATAATTCTTGAGGAAAATGTCATTTCCTTTGTGAAATCATTTTAATAAAGTGCCACAAAATTTTAAAGGGAAATTTTTTATTTGAAGATAAACTTATAAGATTTTAAGGGAATCCTCAAGTTATTAAGACTTCATGATAGTGGGGAAATCCTTTCATGCTGTATAAGTTAAAAAATAACATTCTCCTCTTACTTTTTGCTGAAAAAGTCACAAAGTACCTCATTTGGAAAATTACAAAAAATATTGCTTTCAAAACACTGAGTAAAAAGTCAAACATAAGTAAAAATGAATTTAAATATTCATGGGATAATAGTAAAACATTTTTTATTTTTTTATAAAACATGTAAGTGGAAGATAAATATTCCCCAATGGATATTTAAAACGAAACAATCCCAAATGCTGATGAGATTGTGAAATAAACCCTTACAACTTTATAATTAGTAGAATCCTATACCCCATGAAAGAAAAAAATTATATGGATTTAAAAATAGCATAATATTTATAATAATACTAATAAAATACATCCATTAAAAGTATATACACCCTATAGAAGAAACAAGAAGTGTATAATGCATGTGTCACACATAAATAAAAGTGAAACAAAACAAATCCCTTACATTAAGCCCTGACTTCATTCGTATACGTTCAAAAATCCTATATAATAAATAAAAGTTTATTATAAATCTAATATAAAACCATATTAATATATATATATATATATTACCATATATTATTTACTTATGAATTTATATTATTCTCTTACTAATAATTCCATGTTAAAGTATGTTTTATGTAATAACTGCTTTGTTTTTTGTTCATGTTTTGACTTGTTATCCTTGGCACTATTACATATATCTTGATTTAAACATATAAAAAATGATAAAAATGATTTAAATATCATATATATATATTCATTATATATTTATTCATGGTGATTCATAAAATTTAGATACATAAAATAAAATCAACTGTTCATGGAGACGGTAGGCTGTATGCATGAATGAACACTGTTTTCATTTTATTGTCATATTAAAAGAAAGAAAACGATATGATATTTTATAATTATAGAATCATTTTTTTGTTATATATATCATATATATTCATAAAATTTATCTTTATTAACACCCATGTAAAACATAGATGAAAAAAATATCATGTCACATTGTGGAGATGGTAAGCCATACGTACGCACGAGCGATGTTATCATTTCCAAAAAGATTAAGTGGTAAAAGAAGATATGATATTGTCCTTATAGAAGTATAATAATTTCATAAATATCATATATAAACATTAAAACCATAATAATTTCCACTTATAAAAGATGGTGATAGAAGTTGAATTGTATCTCTACGTGGAGACATTATACTGTACAAATGCACGAATGATACTTTCACTTCTTGTTCGATAGAGAAGGGGATGTATAATGGTGTGTTCATAATCATAATAAAATCTAAGAATATTTATTATCATTATTTTATTATTTTATTATATATATCATATATTTATAGGAGGTATATAATAGTAGAAAAAAAGAGTGACCAGTTAGAGTGATTACCTCTTCTACAAAACGGATCCTTTAAATCTCCTCTAAAGGACTCTAAAGTTGGTATTTTGGGAAAATGAAAACCTCTATAATGTACCAAGGTAAGTGTAGAATAGTATTTAGTATATATTGGTCGATATATAAGGATCAAATTAGTGAAATGGGATGATGGATGAGGTTCCCTTTTATAGTAAAGGTAAGGGGAACTTTTAGAATCTCCAAAAAAATAATAATTTATAATAAATTTAATCTAAATAAAAATACCTCAAAAAGGAAATGTATTCAATATAAATCTCAAGAAATATTTAAAAAACCACCCCTAGTTACTTAAGGATCATTACAATGAGATAAAACTATACACTTAGTCGCAACTACCTCCTAAGTTCTGACAAGATTACACAACTGCATACTGACATCAAGGCAAGGTGGTTAACCTATGCCTTTGATACCACTTTATCATGAACCATCCTAGATACCTTGGTACATTCATAACCAGGATGGTCCTAACATATCTTGAAGGGTGTTCTGGATCCCCATGGGTTGAAAAAAAACATCTGGCATTGAACAATATGAAAGTGGGAATTAATTTTCCCTAAACATAATGGAAGAAATAGATTCAAGTCAGTGTGCACAAAAGAAAAATATACATGGATAATTATACCAAAATTAAAATGAGTATAAAGTAACAAAAGTAAAACCAAAATTTACTAGAAAATAGGATAAAAAACCCAAGTCCCAATGGACACAACAACTTGAAGCATAAAGATCCACAACAACTACAACCTCTAAATGGTCTTTTCCCCTTTCTCAAACCTAATGGGCGGGGGGATATAAAAATTACCAAAACCATTGGTTGGGTGTGAGGTAAAAGGATAGTAGGGTATCACCATGGATTATATAAGAATATTTCAAATTAATAAACTAGAAAAAGATTTCAATTTCAAATAAACATGCAAGATTGTACAGAATCATATTTAGAACAATTCATGCTCTTCATTTCAATCAATGAAACCATTTCAAGAAATGGAATAAATAAACATTATATACAAAAGAATTTATATAAATTGAAAAATAATTTGTAAAATAGTTTACAAACTATGTAATATATTTCAAATACATACAAATGAGAAACATGGTCATCTTTTAAGAGATACGATAGTTCTAGGCTATAGGATCCTCACACACTCAAATAGGTGCTCATGAAAATATTTGTACAAACATCCCTTAGAAACCAGTCAAAGAGGATTCATCAATATCCAATTGGGGATGTGACCTATTTAATGATGTTTTTTTAGATTTGTGAAGTTCTAAAAGTGTGATATACCAAATAAATTACTAAAAACCTAGTCTTGCATGTGCTATAACAAAATTCAATAATGGGTTATTTATTTCAAAAAAATTTAAAATACAATTAACCAATTTCCCATTTCATTATACGAATTTCCATTAAAAAAATTAGATTTTAATCAAATAATGCCTTTTTCTAGGATAAAAACAATTGGTTCTTACCAAAACTATTTAATCCATTTTTCTTAAATTATATTTGAAATCAATTTCACAAATAAATTTCACAATTTAAATTCTACAATTTAATTTTCTCAAAATTTACATCCAATTTATGCAAATACACCCCAATTCAATGGAATGAGGTTTTTCTCCAATTTCATGCCAAAGTGAATCCAAATACCAATTTATAAAAAATTAGTCATTCACAATAAAATTGAAATAAATTCAATTTAAATCAATAAATTTACGGATAAATCAATTGGAAACTATTAAATGGAACTACCTATGTTACGATCACAAGATCATGAATCACAAATACCTAAACAAAAAATCCAATAAAGAACATCTAAAATGAAGATCCGAGAATCAAAATTAGATTCAAGATAAAAAAAACATAGATTAGATCGACAAAATCGACAAAATCATAGATATCTAACCAACCCTAAATAAGAGAGAGGAAGAGATCAGAAGGGAAGGAATAAGATGAGAAATATTACCGGAGAAGGGTTTAATGATGATCACCACACATTGATTCACTTCAGAAGGGGTTTGGAGGGTTGAAAATTGGTCCGTGAGAGATTCCAAGACCAAGGAAAATATTCTAGCTTTATTTTGGGCCAAATCCAGGCTCTAAATGGGAGTTTGGGAAATTTTTAAATAATTTTTGGATTAATTAAAATACGTGCTTAAAGTTTTCTAGAGGGGGAAACGTGGTTTTTCAAACCATGTGACCTAACCATGAACCACTTCTGGTGGGGTTTCATGGTTTCTCCTTGGTGGGAACATGGTTTTTCAAATGGTGCACCAACCATTGAAACCCTCAGTACATGGGTTTGCATAGTTTTCACTAGTAGGGTACATATTTTGGGAAAATTGTATTCCAACCATGTGTAGCCCAAGATCCCTTCAAAATTTTCAAAATTTTTCCTGAAGCACCCCGAAATTAAACCAAACCAAATCATGATAAAAAGAGGGTTTTAGATCTACCTAAAAATAGTAACAAGATGTTACACTAAAAATGATGATTCCAAAAAATATCCATTCCTGTCATTACAATTATATAGAATAATATGATAGTTTGTGATACATAGAGTTATTTCTTTATCTGAAAAATTTATATTATCTCAATAAAAATAAAATCCAATACATAACCAAAATATTATTGAATTCTTCTAAACACAGTATCTCAAGGTTCACTAGATAATTTATCCCAAAAATATTGATAGGGGATAAATAATATACTTGGGATGTAATAATTTCTCCATTTTCAGTTTTCACTGATTAATCAACTTCCAAGTTTTGAGGTGGTGTTTGAATTTTTCTACTAAAATTGTGTGATATCAATGAATGCATAGAGACATTATAACATAGGACATTTGAAGTTCATAAATAGATGATAAACCTGATTTTCACAATTTTATTCAAGTTATAATCACATATATCATCCAAAATAGTCTCAGGAGTGAGAATATTCAAACAAATAGACATATAAAAGAGAAAATATATAAAAGTTAACACATAAATGAAATTTATTTGTTATCCTATGAATTTATAGCTTTCAATATAATTTTATATGGTCTATTTACTAATATTAAATTTCATAGGCATATTTGTTCACTTAATAATGGCATGTAAAATGAATGTGATTAACCAAAGTATATCCCCTTAGAGTGTCTATCCAGGTGTGTAGTCTTAGGAATATTTGTCATGCACCAAGTACAGGTTGAGGTAATACCCAATGATCCCTTTCATAGTTATTATCCTTAGGTAAATCTATTCCATATCCATATCCACTTACCACTATCCATATAGAGCTGTATTTTCTAGGAAAATCAAAACTTTTATACTTTTCTAAAATTTAGGGATATTGTAACATCCCACACTGGGATGTCACTCAATAGAACCCTGAGCTGTCTTGGCTACACAGCCTCAAACACATCTCTCCAATGCCAAAGGCTTAAAACTAGTAGAGAGGGACTAGGGTGTTTCCTTGTGGAGACTATGCCCTCATTACTAGAGTGTAACATAGTGGAATAATACTAGCAATCAATAACATAAGTAGTATAACAGTCATACAATAGATAAATAGTAGGAATAAATAAACAGTGATAGAATTAACTCATATACAATGTTGATGATACATGTCTCTACAAATAATCCAAAATAGTCACACATAAGAACAATACAACACATGTATCAAAACACAAAAAAGATGAAAAATAACGATCTCCCGATAGAATCATGAGCCTTATTTTGGTCTCGTGCTCCCCTACTCCTAAGCATGACAGAAAATCAACCATAAAAATGGGCACACTTTCCCCTATACATAAATATATCCATATAGTATATTTGGGTATCCAATTGAGGCCCGAACAGGGTGTGAGAAACAATCCTAGTAGGTAACGACTCAAATATCTATAACATTCTAGGCTGTGCAATCTAAGTTAAGTAGTGTACAATACATATCATAGGTATCCAGTAAATAAAAGTAAATTTCCCATGGAATTTTATTACTAAATCAAGTTATATGGTATTTACCAATAAGGATCCCTAAAAATCATGGGATAGTCCTTATAATAAAGAATCTACATCAAACAGAAATAACCAACAAGACCTTGTTGTACTTCTACATATATCATGTCAACCATGACCTATCTATATAACTATAATTTTAATAATTAAACATGACCAGATTGTACAACCAAGATTGTCAAATTTCCATGATTTTTCTATATAAACAAATTTTTAGACCACTTAGGGATAGATCCAAGGTATAGAAGGCCAATGAATCCTCTTCGAGTCTCAAGAGAATCTCGATGGAAATATGGTAATGGAACTGGTGGATTCCAAGGAGCATTTCAATAGAGCATGTCTAATGTGAGTCCAACAATCCAGGTCCAAGGGGTATAAATTCCCTTGAAATCCTATGAAATAAAGATTCAAGGAGCATACATGTCCAAGGAATCTTCTACCACAAAACAATATCCCTGGGTGAAGAGACCATGGATTCTTAATGGAATCAAGACCCTTGGTATACCAACCAAGGAATCCACTAACATTTGAATTCATATCTCATTACATTAAACAATTCATATTCAATTCAATCAAAAAGTGTACCCACTCATTCAACAATTCACATTCAAATAAACCATTGAGTATACCCCCTCATTTAATATAATTCACAAAATACATTTCATCAATCAATAAAAGCATAACATGTAAATCATGGAATGGGAGGCGATACATCTCCTAATTAGAAAATTTATTTCCATTTAGTTATAATTGTGATTCCTCTAACCAGTAAGCTCTATAACACACCCCTTGGGTGGTTCAATAATTAAAGGGAAAATGGATCACCATATTAATGGACATGGTGGGGGAAAAACGTCTAACTAAGATTAATGGAACTAAGGGCATCCATAATAGGTTCTATATCATTCATCTCAATTAACCAATTAACTTTTAGGGATGCGCCAAAATGTCTGGAGGGAAGAACAACAAAAACTCGATTAATAAATCACAAAACCTCAAGAAAAAATTATAAACCACCTACCATAGGTTGTTAGAAGAGTGATCATCCAATATCATATACTGATTTGACATAAATAAGAAGAAAAATGAGGAACAAATAAAGAATATGAAATTAGGACATATTATCTTGCACCAAAATATCACAAATAATACTAAGAAGAATGAGGAACAATAAAATGGGAATTGGGAACTCACCGATGTGTATCCAATGAGTCTGATGTCGCTCAATTATGATATCAGATGAAGAAATGGTGGAAAATCCTAATATTGGATTCAATTAGGAGATCCTACATTCAAGATTCTTTCCACTGAAGTATAGGATAAATTGGGTTAGAAATAATATATTAATTTGGGTAAATTTGGTAATTTTACCCAATTTACTAGGTTGCACATTTTGGCTACATGGTTGGCCAAACCAAGCGCTAACCAAAAATCATTTTCTGTAGGAAAGGAAAACACCTCATGGTTTTTATGAACAATTTAAATAACCATGCACAAACCATGCCTTATCCTATTTTCAAAAACCGAAGACATGTACGTACGGTTGTGCACCAAAAATTTAATGGTTTGTTTAACCATGTGGCCTATAGGACTCCAATTTCTTGCCTCTCATGGTTATAAGTAATCATGTGACCTGTGCTGCATAGTTTCTACTAACCATTCAATATGCCTTTTTCTCCACAAAAGTTGGGTTTTATGATCCAAAAAAGCCCCGACACCCTCAAAACACTCGTGATAAAATTTGGAATCCACATTAGGAAAAAATTAAGCATTTAAAATAAAAAATATATATTTATCACGTACAAAAATCTAGGTTCTTACAATATCCCCCCTTAAATAAATTCGTCCCCAAATTTCCCTCTCAAGGGTGGTCAAGATTAATCTGAGAAAAACAATGTCCACTGAGCACATACTTCATCCTCTCGCTCCCAAGTCTGATCTTATAAATGGCCGTACTTCCATAACACTCGTACTAGAGGAATTAACATGCCTCCGAGAACCTTGTGATCATATAAACTATACAAATTAGATGCTCCTTAAAGGATGCATCCATAAGTAACTTAACCTCATCAGGATGAAGAAAATAGATGGGTCCGAATGATAACAACACAGATGAGAAATATAAAAGACATTTCTCATGGATCAATACATCTTAGGTATGTGAAACTGATAGGTTGATGACCTGAATCTCTCCAGAATCTTGAATTACCCAACATATCACGATGAAAGATTATTCTATCTCCTAATCCGTTTATGTCCCACCCTTAATGAAACATGTAAATAGACCCAATTCCTAACATCTAACTATATGGGTTGTTTGTAATGACTGATGTAAGATTTATATAGAGACTTTTTGGTATCCATGTACTTTAAAATTAATTGGAAATGCTCATAAGTCTCTTGCACAAACATAGTTCAAGTAAATCTGTCTCACCTTCCACTAACTAGAATATGGTCCATCAACATGGCCTACCATAAAATTCATCATAAGGTGCCATCTGTATATTATCATAATAATTATTATTGTAGTAAAACTCAATAGAGGGTTTATACTTCTACCAGGAGTCCCTGGAATCCAAGACACATGATCACACATGTCCTCAAGCACCTGTATCATATGATCTGACTGAACATAATTTTGAGGGTGGTATGCTGTGCTCAGATTCACCGGAATACCCAATGAACTCTATAAACTCTTCCAGAAACAAGATGTAAATTGTGCATCCCTATCAGATATGATAGTCTATGGGACCCTGGGAAGTTGTACTATCTCATGGATATACAATCTATCATACTAATCAACACTAAAGGTATAATTGATCCTCAAAAAATGGACAAACTTCATGAACCTATCAATATCAACCCATAGAACATCACCACCTCAAGAAGACCTTGATAAACCTATCACTAAATCCATCACAAAATCATCCCATTTTAACTTTGGTATAGGTTACTACAGTATATGTATAGATGGTCGCAGATGTTCTGGCTTCACCTATTAATAGGTGGAACATCTTGTAACAAAACCAACTACCTTACATTTCATCCCCATCCAACAATACTGATATCAGAAGTCACGATACATTTTGGTAATTCCAGGATGTACTTCCCAAGATGAGGCATGAAACTCTTGGATTAACTCCTCATGTATGTTTATTTAAACCCAAACAAGACCATGGATATGCAAGATCTCATCATCTCCTATAGTCCAACTAGAGAGTCCTCACTTTCCACACTCCCTTGTAGGACTAGGCCATAAAAATATGATAGATGTCTCATCCTCAATCTATCTAGTAGGGTAGATGTCACAACTAAGGATGATAAAAATGTCTTCCTATAACTATTCTTCACATAAAAGCGTATCTCGTAGAAAAAATCCATAAGATGCTACTCACAACTGTCTTACTGAACTGCCTATATCTGATTCCTTCTTCTCAGAACATTGGGCACAAAATTTCCCTTACTAAGGACTTAAGAAAGATTAAATTCAAAATATTGTAGGCACTCCACCCACCTTCACTACCTCAAATTTGGATCACACTGTGTAAATTTGTTCGTGAATATTTTATGGTCCATGTACACCATAAAATTATCTCCCAGTAAATAGTGTCTCCAACAATGCAAATCATGAACAACTGCATCTAAATAAAGATCATGTGTCGGGTAATTACATTCATGTGGCCTCAGTTGCCGAGACCCATATGTGGAAATTTTTTCTCCCAACAACAGCACTGCTCATAGATTGATACCTGATAAATCACAATATAAAGTGTATCTCTTACCCTACTCTGGCAGTATCAGGACCAATACTGAATTCAATCTCCCTTTCATCTCCTTAAATTATAACTCACATGTATACGACCATAAAAAATTCATACCCTTCTTATTCAAGGCCATCAACGAAGTTTCTATGAGTGAGAAGACCTGTATGAAATTCATGTAAAATCTACATATCCACAAGAAACTCTATATGTCAAAGGAATTCTTGGGATGATCCTAGGAAACTATAGAACTTACCTTCTCTGGGTCTACTGATAATACTATCTGAGGTATAATATGACCCAAGAAGTGAATCTAATCCTTCCAAAAGTGGAACTTTGTGAGATTATCATATAACTGATTATCTCTTAGTGTATCAAAAATGATCTTAAGATATTTGGAATGTCCAGGTTGATTGTGAGAATACACAAAGATATCATCTATGAAAACCACCACAAACAAATACATATATAGATGGAAAAATTGGTTCATTAGTGCCATAAAAAATGTTGGAATATTTGTGAGACCGAACGACATAACCTGATAATCGTATAGACCATACCTTCTATGAAATGTTTTATGATTTATGCCTATAGTTTTTACACACACATTGTGATATCCTGACCTCAAATCAATTTTTGAGAACACCCAAGATCCTTGAAGCTAATCAAATTGGTCATCTATCCGTAACAAGGGATATTGGTTCTTAACCATTATCTAGTTCATTTTTTGGTAATCCATGATTATAATAAGTCTACCATCCAACTTTTTCACAAAAAGGACTAGAGAACCCCTCAAAATATTAATGGTTTAGATAAACCCATTTTCTTCCAAATCCTCTAGCCGCATCTTGATCTCCTACAACTCTGTAGTAGCCATCATTTAAAGAGGAATGTATAACAGTGTAGCTCTTAGAACTAGCTTTATGGATAACTCAACCACTCTCTCAGGAGGTAAACTAAGAAATTTTTCTAGGAACAAATCACTAAAATGATAAAATATTTAAGGAAATTCTTCTTCATACACTCTCTAGTCATCCAGATATAAACCAGTGATCTGATTTTTCATCCCACCTTCCCCATGATGTTCTGGTCCAGCTTAGATCATTCGATCATACCATTCACCCTTGTGGGTATGAACTAAACCCTATAGTGATGTGAAATTAAACCTTTAGTGATAGCATTTAACTTAGGCTCAATAAGATACTTTCCAGTCTATCCCGAGTATGATATCAAACACGATCATCTCGATGAAATAAATATCCCAAATTAAGTGACACCTTCCAAACTCAAGTGGGAACTCTTTACACTGATGTAAACTCTACATTATAATCTCCAACAAAGTTTCATTCATTGTAACTCCCTCATAAAATATTATAATGAGCGTTAGTATCTCTAAAATAGTCTAAAATATAAAACTATGTGATGCATCTATGTAAAAAAGAGTAGATATAATAGTTGAGGCTACTAGGATTATACCTATCACTGCAGATGGTCTAGAACCCTACTCCTCGAAGTAGGATGTATAGAAAATTTGTGGCCTAAACTACAACAGTGTGACTCAACCGCCCTACCTGGAGTAGGCCCGCTCTACTATCTTAGTGTAATTGGTGCCAGGATACCTCAACCACGACTATAACCACCCTAAACTTATCAAATAGTACTAATCCATATCCCTACCTAACATAGAGCTAAGAAACTTGATCCCAAACCTGGTGTTGGATTTGAACCCTAGCACTCACTTCCAGAGAGAAGGTCTAGTAGAAACATTATACATGACCCATCCTATCGCAAGCTCGAAACATGACTCGATCATGATCACACTGATTCTTAATGTAACCACATATACCATAATGATGATAGGAAAATGATTTTCCAACACTATAATCCTATATGGTTTTCATCTCACATGAAACCTAAAATCAGTGCTTTCTACCAAAAGATGCTCAAATACTAGGTTGAGAGACTGCACTGCTCTACTATGTGCCCCCAGATTCTCTCAGGTTCTTCTCTATAATCAGTGATTGATTTACTATTTTAGTAATAGTATTTAACCTGAACAAATTGATTTGAGATTGAAAGACTTGTTGAAGAAATTACTTGAAGTGTCTCTCCCTTGACAACTCATCTATAAGGTATGTTAACACAAAATACTATAACTATATAAATCATGTTGAGTACTCTATAATTTTCATCGTGACCTACTATAGATGTATTAACTTTCTATCCCACTATGCCATCAAAGTCTTGGAAAAAAATAATCATATATTTTGGTTTTTAAATCACACCAAAGCAAATCATATAGCGCATCATCCTTATTCAGAACATCTCACTAGAACTTTTCTTCTCCCTAAATCATATAAGTCACAAGCTTCAATATCCTCTCAAGAGGTGTCTCTATATGATTGAAGATCAATAACATAGTCATAATTCATACTTTAGTATCTTGTGGACTTCCATCCATAAAAAATGTCTAATTATGCTACTTCTGGAACACACGCATCAGCTCAAACATAAATAAGGCAGGCTGTAGTGCTCCCTGAAAAGTTTTCAGGAAGTGATAAAACCCCTCATGGAACTGTGCCTCATCACCTACATCTAGTAAAATAGCTGGTATCATAGATGGGGTAAATGATGATCCACCCATATCCCATAACCCACTACCTCTATAATGTGTTCCTCACTACCCTATGGGAGTATGACTGGAGGTCATCAAGGTGTAATGCCTCTACAATGAAAAACACATAGCTCAGAAAAGAATGATATCAAAGTTCATATCCTAAAAGTGTAGGAAAAGTCAAAGCGTTCCTATAACCAGGTCATACCACACATAATTCTTCCAAATCTAGGACTGTATAAAAATTAACGATCATAAAATTGACTAGAGACACTGCCTCTTTCTCACTCAGAAGTCGGGACTAGGTTGAGTTCTGTTTTTATCATTTCAATTTTCTATTTGAATTTCATATTCATCTCACATTGCATTTAAATGGTTGATTAAAATGGTGCATCACTTTCCAATCCATATGGTTCCATACTCCTTATGGACCAAAATATGGCATCCACTTAATTCACACAATAACACATTCTAGTCCACGTGACTCATGGTCCATGACTCAATGTTCCACAATTGGATGATCAAGGTTTCT
Organism: Viscum album; assembly: GCA_963277665.1. Taxonomy (NCBI): domain Eukaryota; kingdom Viridiplantae; phylum Streptophyta; class Magnoliopsida; order Santalales; family Viscaceae; genus Viscum; species Viscum album. The sequence goes on along the minus strand of OY728132.1, from coordinate 1,404,455,809 downwards.
GTTGTATCCTAATCAAGAAGACACTTCTTAGGTTATGAAAGACACTCTAAGTACCAACCATGTTTCTCAATCCACTACACAGAAGTCTATCACAATATAATGGGTATCTATCATGAAACCTATCACAACATCATGCAAACAGGCAATGCATCCTATATGGCATGACATAATGGATGGAATGCGATTTCTAAAAAGTGACTAAAATGATTCATGAGATGAAATACCCTCATTTCATCAAGTTGAAACAGAATTTAACTCACAAACATATCAATAATAACATCACAATTCATGTGCAACACCCAATGGTGGAATAAATTAAACTGTAATTCCCAAAATCCATAAAACAACCATTTCATTTGAGGCCATTTGTCTTTTTCCTATATATGGGTTAATTACACCCAGAAATAGATCATTACCAAATTAAAATTGATTCATATACCTATTTATTATCACAAAATAATAAAGTAGAAAAGAGAATAATTCTCTGATACAACTTTGTAACATCCCAGACCCTGATGCTACTCAACAGTTCTCCAAGAACGGTTGGCTACATGGCCTCAAGCACATCTTCCCAAATGTCAGAGGCTACTGAATAACAGTGAGGGATTAGGGTGTGTCCATGGGGAGACTATTACCTCATTACCAGAGTGTAACATTCTAGAATAATAATATAATTCATTTACAAAAGTAGTATAACAATCAAGAAATAGATAAACAACGTGAATAGATAAATAATGCCAGAATTAACTCATATACAATGTTGATGACACATGTCTCTAAAAAGTATCCAAAAGGTACTCAACATAACAATACAACACATATATCAAAATACCAAAAATAAAAAAAATAACTATCTCTTGATTGCATCATGATCCTCGGCTTGGTCCTGTGCTCCCCTACTCTTAATCACGGCACACAATAAACCATCAGACTTTGGGTTCTTTCCCATATCCCTACTAGAATCTATATAGTCTATCAGAGTACCAAATGATAGCCCAAATAAGGTGTGATAAACAATTCTAGTAGGTAACCACCTAAATATCTATAACATTCTAGGTTGTGCAATATAAGCTAAGCAATGTGCAATACATATCACAGGTAAGAAGTAAATAAAATTAAAGTGTCCATAGAATGATATTACTAAAACAAGTGATCTGGTATTTCCTAAAAAGGATCCTTGAAAATAATGGGTCAACCCTTATAAAAAAGTATCTATATAAAACAGAAATAACCAACATAACCTCGCTATACTTCTACATATATCAAGTCAACCACATCCTAGCCATATAAATAGAAGTGTAATAATCGACCACAACAATTACTTATAACCAAGATTATCAAATTTATATGGTCATGTTTTATAAACAAAGTATTAGACCCCTTAGGGCCGGATCCAGGGTTTAGAATACCAAGACACCTTCATCGAGTCCCAGGAGTATCTCGATGGAAACTCTGTAACGAAACTAGTGGAGTCCAAGGAGCATCTTAATAGAGCATTTCCAATGCGAGTCTAGAAATCCAGATCCAAGGGGTAAAAATGCCCTAGAAATCCTACAGAATCAGCATCCAAGCAGCATACAGGTCTAAGGCATCTACTACCGCAAAACATAATCCATGGTTGAAGTGACTATGGAATCTAAATAGAATCAATACCCTTGGTATACCAACCAATTCATCCACTACCATATCAATTTACATTTCATTCTATTCAAAAATTCACATTCAATTCAATCAATGAGTGTAACCACTCATTCGAACATTAAAATTAAAAGAAACCATTGAGTATACCCACTTATATAACATAATTCACATAATACATTTCATAAATCAATTAATGAATAACATGAAAATCATGAAATGGGAGGCAATACATCTCATAATCATACAATTAATTTACATTAAGTTATAATTGGTAATTTTCTAACCATTCAAGCTCTAAAACACACCCATTGGGTGGTTAAAAAATAAAATTGAAAAGGGAACACTCCATGTGTAGCCTTGGTTGGCGCAAAAACCTCAAACTAAGCTCAAAGGAATTAAGGGAATTCCTAACAAGTTCCATATCATTTAAATAAATTAGACAATTCAATCTCAGGAAGGCGCTGGAAATGATGATGAGTAGAACAATGGAATATAGATTAATAAATCACCAAACTTCAGGGAAAAAGTATAGACTACCTACTGTAGGTCGGTATTAGAGTTCTCATCCAGTATCATCTCCTGATTCAACTCAAATCATAAGAAAAATGAAGAACATATGAAGAACCTAAAATTGGGGCATATTAGTATTCACCTAAATAGCATATATGATACCAAGAAGAATGAGAAATGACATAAATGGAATTGAGAACTCACCAATGAAGATACAATGAGATTGAAAGTGATCGATTCTGATATTAGATGAAGAAATTGTGGAAAAGTGTATGATTGGCTTTAAGGAGGAGCTCCCTTGTTCAAGATTGTATCCACTGATGGAGAGAATAAATTAAGTTAGAAATAATATATTAATTAGGGGAAATTTAAAATTTTCCCAATTTACTAGATTTTATGGTTTGGACACATGGTAATACAAACTGTGTGCCAACCATTCACCCTTTTCTATAAGAAAGGGGAACCCCACATGGTTTGTACAAACAATTTGACTAACCATGAGCAAACTGTGTCTTAAACCACTATGAAAAATTGAAAAAATGCTTGCAAAACCGTGTTCCCAAAATCACATGGTTTGTTTAACTGTATAGCCTAGAAGACCCCACTTTACAACCTTTCATGGGTAGAAGTAACTTTGTGACCTAACCTATATGATTTCTTCAAACAATTCAATATCCCGTTTTCACCACAAAAACTGGGTTTTAGGGTCCAAACAAGCCCCAGAAACCCCCAAAACACCCATGATCAAATTTGGTACCCAAATTAGGCCAAAATTAAACATTTAAACTAGAAAAAGTATTATTACCTCATATGAAAACTCAGCTTATTATAGATGTTTTACTACATTTAGTCTTACCCTTAAGTCTTCCACTAGGGTTTTCTAATCTCAATCTCCAAAAATAACTAGTCCCTGTTCTGATACTAACTATGACAACCTATATCTTTTATATACTTTATTTCATGACTCATTCCACAAAGATACACATAATGAAATACCGAAATATCATTATGCATAATTTATTAGGGTAAATAGATACATATCATAAAAACTTGTAATTTATATATAATGACATTTTTAGTACTCTATAACATGTCCGTAAATTTCATTGATCTTCTAATACTCCAAGAGATAATTTGGGGAAATACATAAGAAATGGATGAGGTATAATTCCTAATAATGGAAAAATAAAATCATAACATAAATTAAGGTAATACATGTAACAACCTTAGATTTTAAAATAATATCATTATGTTCTAGAGCATATTCAACAATCAAGAATGACCTTAAACGACCTAAAAAATATATAGCTGTTATAACATATCCATAAAATTGATGGGTAAGAATAGTATTTACTATTTTGTGATATATATATATATATATATATAAATTTCCTAATCAATATATATTATTGATAAATTCTTAGTAAATAATCAATCAATTTTTAGTAAGGTAATTTTATTCATGAAAAATATGCTTTCTTTAAAAATGATTTTTATTAATCTCTAAGAGAAAATAATATAATTATTTTTTTGGAAATTTTATAAAATTTATTTGATAAAATTAACTTCATTTTTTAAATCATCATATCAAAATTAACTTAGATTTAAATTTTGGGGTTTTTGGAAAATATTGAGTTTTCAATGAATAGTAAAAAATTACAATTTTTGTAAAACTATCATTTTTTTTAAAAATTAAGTAATTTAAATGTACCATTATGTTTTTAATATTATTTCATGTAACATAATTATTATTATTTTATATTTAATCCACTTAATTAAATTTGAATCATATTTATATTGTATTTTAGTACAGGTTTATTTTTTGGGTTTAAAGATAATATTTTTGTCACGTCTATGGGTTAAATATTAAATTAAAATTTTCTAATTCTATTTATTGAATTTGTTAAAATAGATTAGATATTTGAAATAATAATAATTTATATTATTTTATATTGTTAGATTAATTTTTTACCATAATCAATAGTGAAAATAGTAAAAATTAATTACCTTTGTTAAGGTGAAAATGAGTTTACTGGTGGTTAAACTAAAAAGATAAGGGTAAAAATGACCAAAAAACTTGTATAAAAGATATTTTATGGAAAAATGTAGACATTATAATGTATAATTCTAAATAATGATGTATATTAGAGCCTTTTATCATGTGAAAATCATGGGTATACCTTTTTTTCAAAAATTAAGTGTTCCACTCACCACACTTATAAAAATTACACCCCCTCTAGTCTCCACTTCATGCCTTAAAATACCTTTGTATCAGCCAATACCTACCCAATTTACATTATAAATCCCATCAACATGAACTATATCTTTTAGTTTGATAAAAAAATCCAATATAATAGTGCTTTTGGTGATAACCTTAGGAGGATGTCTAAAGAAGTGGTATCATGTTTAACCGAGCATTTTTATTTTATTTATTTTTCCACCACCTTAAAATATTATTAAATTATAATTATATAAAAAATATTTATATACAACATAATTATATGTTATTATGTTAATGGAATGACCAAAATCGATCTCCTCTTCCATCAGATGGGATATAAAATCATTATTTGTGTGTACGACATACTACCACCTCACGAACAGATGTCCTTTGTTTTCCATCATCACCTTTCAAAAATTAATATAATAAAAATTTGAATTCTATAGTTTAATTTTTTAAAATATTTATACTTTTTAATTAATGATATCAATTATACCTTCTTTCTTTATATTCCATGGGGGATATGATAACTTCACCCATGTGTACAGAAAATTACCACCCTACAAAGTGATGTGATTCGTTTTTCACTAATGATTTACATGGAAGGTAATAAGTATAAATTTAATTAATATATGTGATAAAAATGACATAATTATGATATTAATTACATATTTATAATTATAAAAAGGAAATATATAATTTTATTTCTTACACTGAAAAATGATAACGTCATTCGTGCATACGTGTGGACTACCGCATTCATGAAGCAATATGATTTGGTATTTATGATATTATGATAAATATGGAATGTTATAATATTAATTAATTTATTTCCATAATGATCATTGAAAATGGAAATTTTACTCATGCGAACATACAATCTACTATCTCTAAGATCATAAAATTGTTCATTTTTCATAATTGTATTTCACAATTGGTGGTAAAAGTATAATTTATTTATACAAAATGACAAATATTTCCTGATTTTTTTTCTATATATGTTTAAATAATTACCTATTTGACCATGGCCAACACACCAAATCCGTTTGAGGTAATGGACTGAATGTCCTTGAAACACCCAATATTGATTTGTCTAATTATGTATTTAAATATTTCAAAAAATAATAATTATTATACGTTATTAAACTAGTAAAAGGTTAATAATAAATAAAATAATTGATATAATCTTATTATACATGAGTTAAAGTACACACATGGAAATTTTGGACTCAAGGTAAGGGTTTTATCATCTAACTTTTTATTTCTGTGATACATATACCATATTCACCATTTAATTTTATTATGTTGTGTATATATTTATAATAAATTTAATTTATGATTATTTCCATTAATTATTGGCATTAAAAATCCATATGAGGTTCTACCTTTCAAGAGGTTTTGATCCAAAATTTACCAAAGTGGAAAGGGAATTCATCTCAATTTCCTTTTGTTGGGGCATAATTTAATGTTATTCATCTAATTATTTTTATATTACGTATATAATTCTCCTTTTACAAGTAATATAATTATTACTTCTTGAATCATGGTATTTTAAGTGTCAATTTTAATTATTTCATCCAATGGTATTTGACTTGAAAGTTACCAAGTGGTAAATAATTTAATAACTCCATTTTTTTTCATTGGGTTATATTATTTCTTTATTGTCTTTGATATTATAAGATTATGAATGTATTTTATTTTTATTTTATTATGTTTTATTTAAACTTATTTTCTAAAAATTTAATTTTGATAAACACAATTTATTCATTTATTAATTCTCACATCAATGTCACGATCATTATAAGGGTATCTCATATCAAATTATCTTCTTTGGTACATATGTTATATTATACACCTATCTAATTTTATGAGGTGTATCTAATACCCTTTTACATGTTATATCACAAAAATAAATAGGTTAATGATATTTAATATATCATTTGAAGTTATTATTTAATTTGATTTATGATTGAAGAGTTACCAAAGTGGAACAGGTTTTATGTTATAATATCATTTCTCTCAGAATTGTTTATGTTCAAGGTTACTTTTGGGGAAATTGTATGCTCTTATTTTATTGAACCACATATATTTCTTATCAACTAATTATTAATGTTTTTAACATGTTTTATTTTCATTTACACAACTATTTATTAGAATAAACATCAATAAACCCATTTGTACATGATACTGATATTGTTTTTTCTTTTAAATCAAGTATCTTTCTCTGTCATATCCATGTTTTCTAAAAGGTTTTCAAAAATGTTATTTTATAAAAATAAATAATTTCCTAAATAGAGTTTACTTTATCTTATACCATATTTTAAAATGATTTTAAAGGAAATTTCATAATGTTTTCCAAATGGGTCACTTTTTACTCATTTTTCAAAATGTTTTGAAAAGAATATTTATTTTTAACATTTATGATATAAATTAATTTTCTTTCCATCATGTCTATTATTTCCTTAATGTTTAATTTATATGTTTCCATGTTTATTTTTATATGAAAATTATTTTGGAAATATTTGTTTTAATATTTGTTGAATTTCAAAATGAAATGTTTATTTTCCTTAAAAATTATTTTTTAATGAACTTTTAATGCTATTTACATTCATAAATATCAGAAGCCTTGTTTTTTACTTATGATCCAATGGATATATTTTGTAATGACACCATACCCATTATTTTTTTGGATGAATTAATATTGTTTGAAAGAGATTGAAATGGAACCCATTTCCTTTCCAAGAATTAATTATGTTTTAAACAAATTTTTATATAACCCATTTATTTTCCACAGGTTAATCATGTTTCAAATATATTGTTATGGAACCTGTTTCTTTTTCATAGATTAATCACGTTTAAAAAATATTTTTTTGGAACCAATTTTATTTCCATGGTTTAATCATGTTTCAAAGAGATTGTTTGGAACCCATTTATTTTCTATGGGTTAATCAAGTTACAAAAATCATAAAGGTTGTTTTAATGAGTTTATGATGAATGAATTATCTTTATACTTTATTCATGATGTGGTTGTTAGAAAATTTTTAGAATGATGGTTGATTCCATTATATACCAAGGATAATTGGTTTTGTTATAAACCAAGAATGTGTTGTTACATTATTAACCATGAATGGGTGGTTCCATGATAAACCAAGGACAAGTGGTTATGTTATAAAACAAGGATAAGTGGTTCTATAATAAACCAAGTATTTGTTGTTTTGTGATAAAATAAATATGGTTGGGTCTATGATATGTCTCCAATTCATTGGGTACTCCAAAAATGGAAGTCGACCATGTTGGCTATTACATTTTTAAGACTTGATATGTAGATAATTTCTTAAGATACCAATACATTTTCTTTATTTAATATATAATTATGAATATTTATTTTGATCATGATTGATATCACATGGACCATGATTATTAATTATGACGAATCTTTCCTTTTATAAATCCTTATTGCATGTTTTAATGTTTTTTGATATAGGTATTAATGGGTATGAATATTCTTATGTTATGTTTGTGCACTTAGATTATGTAATCATACCCTTATGCTCTTCTTATATTCACTGATGACATTCAATTGTTAATTCATACGTTTACCCTTACTGAGCATTTGAGCTCAACCATATTGTTTTTCCTTTTTCTTTGGTTATTAAGAATATTGTTGAATTAATTATTTCTAGAAGGGGTTCATATGGATGATGTTGATGTATTATTTTGAAATAAGAAATATTGGGTTAAGTGAGAGAAATTATCATTTAAAGTCATGGTAATTGTTTATGTAAGAGTTTTTCCTAATTATCTAAAATTATAAACCTAAAAGGTCATTGATAATGTAAGTTATCCATTATTTCCTTTTGATGTTTTAAGTTCTCTATGATAGAAATTTGGTTCACCTTAATTGGTATCAATTATGAAAATGTAATGTTTATGTTTTTAGCATCGGATCCAGGAGTGTGGGTTTGATTTGTTATTGTTTGTATCCGAGAAGGGTTTTTATTACCTTGGAGAATATAATGATTTCATGTGAGTTAATATTAAGAGTTATGGAATCCATACTGTGTCTACAAGTTTTAGACTAATCATATGTTCAAGTCTTTGAAACACATTTTGAGGTTTTAAGTAATGAAATTTTGAGGTGATTGATGAAATTATAGGAGAAATTATTTTGGGTTAGGGTATATATAACCAATATTTTCAAAAATAATTATTAATTAAGGAGGAATTATCTTTTAATTAGTTTAAATGTATTGATAACCTCTAAGTTTTATATGATATTTCATTATTTAGATTATTTTTAAGTATGTTCATCATGTTTTTGGGAAATTTATATGTATATGAATTTATAAAAAAGGAAAACCAAAATTCTGGGTGAAAACCCATCACATCCAGAATGGATATGAATCTTGAAACCATAACTGAAGGGCAACAATGGTGCAATGCATGCCATTGGCCTATGTGATGTCCTGAAGAAGATCACTATTTTTTTGGGATTGTATTATGAAAGGTATAAGATATCCATTAAGGATAAAATTATATTTAATGTTGAGGTTATTATGGTCATTTGGGATATAAGGTTATTTATTTATGGAATTATTTAGGTTAAAATTTGGGTATTACTGTTGAATTTTAGAGATTAATGTATTATTTCCTCATATAATGGTTTATTCATTTTGGGAATTACCGTACCTTATACTATTTTTTTGGATTTGGTAAATGTCTAAAGATAGAAGAAATAGATTACTAACCCTCTTATGAATATGTTATCCTCTATAAGTTTGTTTTAGTGATTAATGAATGAAAGAAAATTCAACTTGAGTACTCATTATTTGGAAAAAAAGATGATATGTGGTGGAAATTGTTGAAATTATACCCATCAAGTAAGTATATTTCCTTATTATATTAGTCTATATGGTATAGGAATTCCTAAAATATAGTAAAATTATCTTGAATTTTTTTGTCCTATTAATATAATTTTTAGTGATATTAATGACCTTTTTCACACCTCTTTAGTTTATGGTTTTGTGGTTGTTGCTTTTCTCATCATCATTCACTTTATTATGATAGATGATACCAATAATTATTCATCATTATTTGGAAATTATAACTTTATTCAATGTCCAAATATTTATTTCCCACCTACTTTATCCTACTTTGAAACCTAGTATGTGTTATTCTATATGACCTTATACTTCCATTTACATCTTATCGTGAGGATGATTTATTAACCCTTGTTACAATATGAGTTTCCAACATAGGTATTTTTTTCAAATTTTAAAACTTCGATTACAAAGTTCATGTTAAAATTATGATTATGCAATTGATTAAAGGTGGTGGATGATGTAACACTATAATATTTTTAAAGAAGATCACTATGTCCGATGACATATTCAACATGCAACACCTAGTTTAAACAACCCTTGAAATATATAACCGTTATAACCAAGATGTTAAATTAGTGGGTATGAATAATGTTAACTAATTTATGAAATATATATATTTATATAAATTTGAAACTAAATATAAATTATTTATAAATTCTAGTTAAATAATAAATCAATTTTTAGTAAAGTAATTTTATTCTACAAAAATTTGTTTTCTTAAAAAATGATTTTTATTGATTATTGTGAGAAAATATTATAATTAATTTTTGGAAATTTTAGAAAAATTATCTGATAAAATTAAATTAATTTTTATATAATAATATCAAAATTAACTTAGGGTGATATTTGTGTATTTTTTAGAAAATATTGACTTTTCATTGAATAGTGAAAAATACCAATTCTGGTAAAATTTTCATTTCTTTTCAATAAATTATTTAATTTAAAGTATCAATACGTTTTTAATATGAATAAAAGTAACATAAATATTGTTTAGTTATATTTAATAAACTTAATTACATTTGAATCATCTTTATTTTTTATTTTAGTATAAGTTCATTTTTGAGTTTGAAAACAAGATTTTTCTAAAAACTGTTTTAATGTGCATAATGTTTCCCATTTTTAATTAATTAAAAAATCACTAATGAGGAATTATTTAAATTCAATTAATATATTATATATCAATAAATATTAATTTTTATCAATTCAATGATTATTATTAATCATATAGTTAATATAAAATTATCTTTTTCTTGAAAAATACAATTCTTGAAAACCCGCTTTTTCGTCATGTCTTTAGGTTTAATATTAAATTAAAATTTGATTATTATATGAATTTAATTTTTTAAAATAGATTATATATTTATAATAATAATAATTTATATCATATAATAATTCAAACTTAATTTTTGACCATAATGAATAGTGAAAACTGTAAAAATTTATTACCACGGTTAAAGTAAAAATGGGTTTACTTATGGTTAAATTAAAAATATAAGGGTCAAAATGAAATAAAAACATGTCTAAAATATATTTAATGGATTTATTTTGACCTTATCATGTATAATTATTGATAATGTACCATTTTTGATACTCACGGCATGTGAAAAATGGGGTATAGATTTTTCTTTTAAAAAACTACAACTGTACCACTCACCTCCCTTTTAAAAATTTCCCCCTTTTAAAAATTTTACCCCCTCTCATATCCTATTTACATATTAAAATAATTTTTTCTTAGAAAATAACTACCAAAATTACTTCATAAATTACTTATAAATTATATATAACCCTTTTTTGTTCATAATTCCATCATAATATGGCTTTTGTTGCTAACCTAAGTAGGATTTTTAAAGAAGAGTTAATGTACATAAATGAGCGTTTTTATTTTATTTATTCTTCCAAATCCATAAAATATTATTAAATTTGGATTATATAATAAAACCAATATATATTATATACTGAAATTTTATTATGTTAATGTAATAACCTAAATCTATCCCCACTTTCATCAAATGGGATATGTAATCATCATTTGTGTGTACGACAGACTACCACCTCACAAACCAATGTCATTTGTTTCCATAATCACCTATAAAGTCTTATTATATTAAATAATTTGAGGTATATATAATATATTTTAAACATATTTATATCACATGAACCTTTTTATTTTCTATTCTGTGGAGGATACGATAACTTCACTCGTGTGTACGATGGATCAATGCATCGCGAAGCGGTGTAATTAATTTTTCACTAACAATTTACATAGAAGGTAATAAAGACAAATTTAATGAATATATGTGTTATAAATGGTATAATTGTGATATTAATTACATATTTATAGTTATTAAAAGGTAATATATCATTTTTTTACACTAAAAAATGATAATGTCGTTCGTGCGTACGTGTGGACTACCACCTCCACGAAGTAATGTGATTATATTTTCATCAATAAAACCCATGGATGATACATATAATTATATTTAATTAAATAATATGTTGTTTTTCATAATATTATATTTATTTAAAGATAAAATATTACTTACCTTCTTTCCAGATTATTCATTTAAAAATTGAAACATTACACATGCATACGTACGAATTACCATCTCCATGATAATAACATAGTTAATTGTTCCTAAAAATCTATCAATATTGGTGTTAAAAGTATAAATTATGTATAAAAATGATAAATATCTCATTATTATTATTCTGGATATGTTTAAACAATGACCTCTTCCACCAAAAACAACACATTAGATCCATTTTTGAAGCAATGAACTAAAATCCTCAAAACACATGGTGTGGAATTAACTGATTAAGTATTTAAATATTTCATTAAATAGAAAAAAAATAAATGATTTCATTTTAATTTATTAAACCCAAAAAATTTTCTCAATAAATCAAATAATTTATACATGCTTAATATATTGGAGTTAAAGTAAACACATGGAAAGTATGGACTCAAGGTAAGAGTTTTCTCATCTCACTTTTTATTTCTATGTGGCATATACCATATTCAACACTTGTTTTTATTATATGGTATATATAATAATGATGATTTTTTTATTAATATTTTCATTAAAATTATTTTTATTTATAAATGCATATGAGGTTCTCCTTTTCATGAGGTCTTGATCCAAAAATTCACAAACATTATGGGACTTCATATCAATTTTCTTTCATTGAGAAATATTTTAATTGTTTTTCACATAATTCCTTTTATATGGTTTATATACAAAAATTTTACACATAATATCATGAATAATTTATATATAATGGTATTTTAAGTTTCAATTTTAATTATTTCATTCAAGGGGATTTTATATGAAATTTAGGAATTGGTAAATAATTTAATTACTCAATTTCTTCTCATTGGATTATATTTATTATTCATTGTCTATGATATTATAAGATTATACATCTAATGAATTTTTATTATATTATTTTGTATTAACACTTATTTATGTGTATTTAAATTTTATATATACAATCTATTCATTGATTAATTATTACTTCAATGTTATGATCATTGCAAGGGTTTCTTGCCTCAAATTGTATTCTTTGGGGAATATGTTTTTTTATACATATATCTTCTTTTATGAGGTGAATATACTTCAATTTTACATGTTATATCATGAAAATAATAATGGTTATGATATTTAAATTATAATTTGAAGTTATTATTTCATGGGGCTTACGATTGAAGAGTTACCAGAGTGGAAAAGTCTTTATATAATAATATAATTTCTTTCAAGATTATTTATATTCAAGGTTACTTTAGAGGAAATCATATGATATTATTTTTTAAAACCAAATATGTTTATTCTCCATAGAATATGAATGTGGTGAACATGTTTTATTTCTATTTCCTCACTTATTTATTAGAAGGAACATCAACAAAGTCATTTGTAAGTGACACTGATCTAGTATTTTCTTTTAGATCTATTATCTTTCTCTTTCATATCCCCGCTTTCCAAAATGTTTTCAAAAATATTCTTTTATAAAAGTAAATTATTTCCTAAATCAATTTTAAATGATATTTTACCTTCTTTTAAAAGGTTGTAAAATTATATTTCTTAATTTTTTCCAAATTGTCCACTTTTGACTCCTTTTTTTGAAATGTTTTGAAATAAATGTTTATTTTTAACATTTATAACATGAATATATTTTTACCACTACAATGTCCATTATTTTCCTTGATTTTTAATTTATACGTTCCAAAAAAAATTTAAATGAAAAATATTTTGGAAATATTTTGTGAATTTTTAGTAATTTTCAAAATGAAAGTGCTATTTACCTAAAAAATATTTTTAATGATATTTTAATGGTATTTTCATTTATCATTGTCAAAAACCCTTATTATTAATTATGATCCAATTGGGTTATTTTGTAATGACACCATTCTCATTATTTCTATAGATTTATTAAGATTATTTCAAATATATTTTCATGGAACCTATTTCTTTTCCATGGTTCAATCATGTTTCAAAAAATATTATTATGGAACCCATTTCCTTTCCAAAATTTAATCATGTTTCAATGAGATAATTATGGAAACCATTTATTTTAAAATGGTTAATAATGTTTCAAAGAGATTGTTATGAAACCCATTTCTTTTCCATTAGTTAATAATTTTTCAAATATATTTTTATGGAACCCATTGCTTTTCTTTGGTTTAATCATTTTTTGAAAATAATAAACATTGTTTCAATGAATTTATGATAAAATTAATTCTCTATGTACTTTATTCATGATATTTTTTTTGGAAATGAATTATAATGATTGGTGTTTCTATTATAAACCAAGGATGGGTTGTTTCATTATAAAACAAGGATTCGTGGTTATGTTATTAATCTAAGATGGGGTTTTCCATGATAAACCAAGGATGAGTGGTTGCATTATTAACCAAGGATAGGTGGTTCCATGATAAAATAATAATTGGTGGGTCCATGATAAAAAAAGTATGGGTGGGTCGATGATATCTCACCAATGCATTGGGTACTCCAAAGATAGAAGTAAACCATATTGGTTATTCCATTTATAAGACGTGATATGGAGATAATGTCCCAAGATTACAATACATTTTCCTTATGCTTTATATTGTTATAAATTTTTTCCTTTGATCAAGATTTATGTCACATGGATCATGATTATTTATTCTTATGACTCTTCCCATTGTGAATGTCTTATTCCATGTTTTCATATTTGATGATCAAGGTATTTATGAGCATGAATATTATTATGTAATGATCATGAACTTTGATTATGTCATCATACCCCTATGTTCTTCTAATTTTCATAAATGAAATTAAAATTTTAATGCATATGTTTACACTTATTATTGGAGATCACCCTTGTTATGTTTCCTTTTCTTCATTTTATCAAGAATATTTTAAAATTAATTATGACTAGAAAGATTTCATATGGATGATGACGATGACTTAAGGTGAAATAAGAAAAGATAGTTTAAGTGGGAGAAATGAATATTTAAAGACATGGGTATTGATTTTATAGTATTTTTTAATAATTATCTAAAACTCTAAACCTAAATTTTCCTTATAATTTAAGTGATCCAATATTTTCTTTTGATGTTGAAGGTTTTGGATGGAAAAAATTTGGTTACCTTCATCGATATCAAATACATAAATTTAATTTTTATGTTTTTATCATAGGATTTGGGAGTGTGGGTTTGGGTATGTTATAGTAAACATGATTTTATAGGCATAACATGATGACATAAAAATGTTAGAATTATATTCGTGAACAAGGAACCATGGTATAAGATTAAAAAATCAAGCCATCATAGGAATTTGGAAACAATATAAAACATGAAATCTTAAGCATAAGTCAAGTATAACTACTGAGACATCATAACATAGTGTTCTTATGATAAACATTCATGCACCATAAATGTTATCTATTGATATAAAAACATTACCCAATGCATTGTAGGGATATATAATTTTTTTCCTACCCATCACAATTATATCTTGTATATATATTTGTGTACAACCTAGATCATATTACTTAAGGAAGTATTTCGTCAAATTTAATCCCATTATTAAGGAGTGTGACTTACATACATGGAAGTACCCAATAAATTAATAATAGTTACATATTGGTGAATATCCTTGCATGGAAATAGGGATATGTATTTATAATGCAAAAGATTAGCAAGTAAAATCATAGAGTGATTTTTGTAACATAACAGGTGTACATAAAGGTTCATGTAAGGGTTTAATGAGAGTGAAAGTAGGTATATAAATAATTTGGAATCATAAAGACATCATCAAGATGTGCAAAAACACATTAAAACTTGAAAAATTTGAAATTAAATATCTTAGTACAAATAAAGTACTTGAACATAAAGGAAGAGGAGAGAATCCCTTACCTTGAGAGGGTTGTTCTAAATGCTTGGCAGGAGCTTCTAAAGATATTGGGAACACATTATGGGGGATTTTGATATGAAGAGTCAGATTAAAATCATTCTCAATGGATTTTTTTAGTGAAGAGGAATGAGATGTTGGGTGGGTAATTATAACAAAAGAGAGGGAAATTCTTTATTAATTTCCAAACATATATTTGGACTCTAAGTGATAAAATAATAAAAACCACAAACTTTACCACAATTTTAACCCATATTTTATTCCAAATAGAAGTTTTTTTAATTATTTTATTTTTAAAATAACCTAACTTGTAACTCCTTGACCCTAGTTACCCAGTGTCGGTGTATTATTACATAACATTGGCATGATAAAAAAAGATCAAGTATCGAAAGACCGATTAGTTTAGTATCCTTGGAAATACTGAATACATTCATAAGTTTTACATTACATTATAAAATGAAAAAATACAACAACATAGTCTCCATAGGACACACTCATATCCCTTAGACTATCCCTACATGCCAGTGATAATATACTTATCCACATCTTGGGAAAAATAAAACATAGAAAGGGGTGAGCTCAGATTCTTAGTAAGGATAACAATACAGTGGAAACTTTCATAAATTAGCATAAACATTTAAGGAAATTTAAGACTAAAAAAAGAATTTTAAACTTGAAATTCATCATAATATGGTAATGATAAAATCAAATAATTCCATTTACTTATTCACAAGGATATTGTACTAGTCGAATAATCACATGAAATATCAATAGCCACTTTCATAATGATGGAATGCATAATGCCAGACTTCATAACCACATATTCAAGGCCTTGTGCCAAGAATATTAAATAATATTTTGTCAAGGCCTTGTTCCAAGACACTAGTTTGTCTCATGAGACCTACCGATTCATCAAGGAGCAATAGCGGGCTCCACCCATCACATAATAAGTCCAAAGCATTCCTCATATAAAAAGGTTTAAATATAACACAAACATTCGTATTAAAACCATCATACGAAATCTTAAATAATTTATCAATAAACCATGAATGATGTAAAAATAACACATCCACATTGAAACATATCACAAAACCTTCAATACAGTATGGAAGTTTTGTATCATAATAAATCAACTTCAAATAAGCTTAAAATCCATCAAAGGATGTTGACATAGATGAAATCAAAACTTTTTTTAGAGAGATATCTCCTTATATTTTGAAATAATTTAAAAGTAATATAATTATAAAAGAAAACATTTATTTCTAAAATATTCTTTTATCTTGTAAGGGAAGCTTCGAAGATATTAGAATGGCAGAAAATAGCTGCAACTGCTGTATAAGTTAAAAAAACATTCTTACCTTAATTTTTTCGAAAAGGACATAAGGTACCTTGTTTGGAAAACGACATAAAGATTCTTTTTAATACATTTTATAAAAATTCAAACAAGGGTATAAATTAATTTAACCCATAGTCTAGTAAATAGTAACAATGTTTTGGAAATTATTTTTAAGAAACATGGATGTGGATGATAAAGAGGTCTCAGTAGATTCTTACGTAAAAAAAACCTCAGATAATAAAGAGATTGTAAAATTATCCCTTAACTTTTAATTTTCCTTGTTATAAGGTAATTTAACCTTCTTTATAATAGTTAAATCATAGTTATTGAATTATAAATGAACTATATACATAAATATGATATCATATATTATCTTCTAATATTGTTTTGTTAATGATATTTTAGTAGTATCATCATTTCAGGTGTTAACTGATTTGTTTTCCTTTATATGATTTGTTATGTAAGTAATGTTTGTTATGAATAGGATATATCTTATTCATATTCAAAATGATATTAAGTCTTTGAACATTATTTTTAATCATTAAATAAAAATTATTCTTGAATGGATACGATGGGGAATTAATCTCATCGCGTTCGTGGAGACGGTAATCTGTAAGTACGAATGAGCGAAAATATCATTATTTTGATATAAAAATAATATATAATTGGATGGTATATCATATATACAGAATAATTATCATGTTATATTTATTTTTTACATCATTTATACTCATTAATATACCCATCTAAATGATGAAGTATTTGAATAACAAACTACACCACGACGTGGAGACGGTAATCCGTACGTACGCACGTATGGTGACTTTGTAATTTATAGGACGGATAGAATAATGAATATGGTTGTACCATTTTTATAATAACATAAAAGTATATATAATATACTGGAGTTATTATTTTATAATGGAAACAATAAAGAATGAGGAAGTGTAAGAAGAAAAGAACTTGAAAGAGGTGATGAAATATTTACCTATTCTTCAGGTTCTTCATTTTGATTTGATTAAAAGGGATTCATAGGTTGGATTTATGACTAAATTAAGGCCTATAGGATGAAGTTAGGGCAGTTGAGATGATATTCGAGTAGGATTTGTCTAAGACAAATGGCTTTGATGGTGTGAATTTGAGATAAGGGGAAGTGCCCTTTTATAAGAGGGGTGAGGGGCACCTTAAGAAAAGATTGAAATATTATTTTCTAATAAAATAATTTTCGGTTTCTAATGGCTCAAAAATGATTTATTTCAAGGATAATGTGGGTATTGTTTGAAAACCATTCAACCAATAGGTTTTAGACAGGTTTCGGTCACTATATGAACCTTATATTTTAGATTTAACTCTTTGTTAAATAGTTTGACATTTACCATGTCTCTTTGTATTTTTATATCATATGGGTAATAAACTGACTATAAACTTACATGTGAACCTAAAGTGATTTATTAATGACTTATATATTATTATTTAATATCTTTTACTAAAAATTAGAGTTTTAGGAATATAATATCAATTTATAATATAATATTTGTTTTAAAAACTATTTTATGTCAGTTTTGACACTATTTGGTATTTTGTTTTTGTTAAATTCATAACAACCTTATTACTTCGAAAAAAATTCATTAAATCAACCATAAAATGTCATATTAACCTATAAAATTAGTTTAATTCATTAAAAGTATCAAATTAGATTTATTTGGATATTTATAATATCAATTATTTTAATCTTTCAGTAATAAGGTAATTACTAGATCATCATTGTTTCATAAATAAATTTAATTATTTAATGTATAAAAATTATAAATAAAATAATATTAAGTATTAAATCTTTTTATCTTTCTAATGAATATTTATAGTTGAATTTATCTTATATATAACCCTATATTAAAAATAGTTTAGTTATTAAACTTTGATTTTATCTCTTTTAACTCTTCTTTAAATAAAATAATAATAAATGTCCTAATCTAATCCATGTAGACCTAAAGGATCATATTTTATTCCTAAGATTTATTTTGGTCGAATTACACTTATCCAAAAGAATTAGGACTTGTGTTAGGGTAATAATAATACCATTTTTATCCTTAATTACCCTATTTACATTTAACTGCAGTAAATAAAAGTAAAAAGTTACTATTCACCTAAAATTATTTTCATCTTATTGAACCACATTTTACTTACTGATATCAACCGTATTTATTGTATTTTTTAAATTCAACTCATATAATTGGTAAACTTATGTTTTATGAAAATTTGAAAATGCTCCTAGAAGGTGGGTAAAAAACGTTAAAAAGTTCAATAAAATTTTATACATCTAATTTTATTATAAAATGAATCCAATGAATTAAATTGAACTTATATATGTATTATATATCAATTTTTACATAAAATAAATTTAAATAAAATAAATAATTATTTAAATAAAATTCTGATTTTAAATAATAACGTAGTGTTTTTCACTATTCATAAAAAAATGAATGTTTTTAGAAAAATACCCAAAATTTACCCTAATCTAATTTTGATATTCCGAATTCAAAAATGAAGTAAATTTTATAAAATTCAATACATAGAGATTTCATTTATTAATTTAAAATTAATTCTAGTTGTCAAAACCAAAAAGCGGGTTTAAAAAAAAGTAAAACCTATCAAAAGATTGACATGTGTTTATGTCAGATTTAAATGTGAAATTACTTATAATAACATTTACTGTATTAAATGATAAAAATATTATCTACTTATACTTCAAAACCATTCAAATTCATAATTTAACGCTATAACTTATTTTGATTAAAAAAGTTGTTTTCAATTAAAACATTGTATTTTTCACAATTCATCAAAATATGAAAGTTATCAGAAAAGTACAAAAAATTTTTCCAAAATAAATTTTTATATCCCGCTTATAAAGAAGAATTTAATTTCATTAAATTGAATATATAAAAGTGTCAAATATTGTTTTTAAAAACGGGTTCTCAATTAAAAGGGGGTAAAATTGCATTTTTTTGAAAAATACATCTTTTATCTGAAAAAATGAATATGTTCTTATATTATGTCTAATAAACACATAATATGGATGTTAAAGTTATATAGAGTATATAAGATTCAAGATGCAGTTAATACTATTCATAACCACTTTTTGAACGGATAGTTTGGTAAGTTGTGGTGCGCTCGATCTCGGTGTTCCATGTAGCATAAGCTATTGAATTAATTAAATGAGATAACATACTATAAAATCATGGGGTGTTACATTCTCCCATACTTAAATAAATTTTTTCCTCACAATTTGAAATTGTTCTTCAAAAATAAAAGGTTAAAAATAGAAAAACACCTTTGTGAAAAACCCACATCGGAAATTGGTTCAATAAAATTTAGTCTTAATAAGAGGGAAAGAGAAATGAAAAAGCCACCACCAAATTATGATCTCGATTAAGAGAACATTGGTGGAAATTAGATAAACATAATTTTAGGAAAAATGTAATATTTATAGGGAGTGATTGTGGTCATCAATCACAAACAAGTGTAAAATTGAGGGCCTCAAATCCATCAATCAATGATGATTTAAGATATCATCAGTTCAACAAAACATAAGGTATTAGGATAACACATTTTTGGTTTTAATATCAGTTCTCTAAAGTTTAAGAATTAATTTCTTCAGAGAATAAGATATATATATATATATATATACTTGACAAGTAGAGTTTCATCCTTCAACTAATTTCTACCACAAAATCATCTTTCACTCTAAAAGATAATAGAATTCAAAAATATTCTATTTATCCTAATCGTATAAGGTTCCAAATATTAACATATACCAATTAAATGAATAAAACTATTTTGTAATAACCAGGGACTTCTTGTAGGCTCGTGGTAGGTAATAAAGCCTTGTAGTACTTTGGTTGTGGGTTCAATTCCTACAACTTTGTCCGACGCGATGGGTTATCACCTGACCTTCTGGTTTTCCTTTTTCTAAAATTATAGTATTATAATATTCCAAAAATAACATTAAGAAATGTTTTAACCTTAAACAATACTATCCAAAGTTCAACTTAATCCATTCTAACCTTTATAATTATCCAAAATATCTCTGTCCATACTCTCTCTAAAAGGTTTCAAAATTCCAAAATCAATTGTAACATTAGATTCCCCAAAAAAAGTAATTTTTCTCTTATTGTCACATACTGGAAATATTATTACCTTCATCATATTAAAACCTCAATGAAAAAAATAATTATTGCAGTAAAATCCTTATATAAATCACATTATACTTATAACCAGAATATAATTATTGAGTCCAAAAACACAAATACATTAATTACTCCACTTCAACTATAGTAACAATATAAGCTAGACCTTTCTCCATTAGACTTCTCTAAGGTAAGTTTTTTTTGGCGCTTAGAACATTCATTTGCATAATGACCCATTTCTCTACAATTTTATGATTAAATATTAAAAATAACTTTCTTTCCCATGCAATCACGAGATGATTGACCTTTTTCACCACACTTATAACAGACTCCCATTCTTTTTAGGTAAATACCGGGGTGTTTCTTCCCACAATTATCACATAATAGAAAATACTTATTTCCATTTTCCCTTTATCTATCTCTTGAACCACCTTTCTCTTTTTCTCTGGATTTACTTTATTGTCATAAGATTTAGATAATTCCTTTTTTGTCTTGATAGCACATGTGAAAATATCTATGTATGGAGATAAGGATTTTGTGACTAATTCTTGACAGAGAAATGATTTTAACCTATCAAATAATAAATCAATCTTACTCCTTGTGTTAAATATATAATCTGCTGCATGCCTTTCTATACATGTAAAGTTTGCCTCATACTTTGCGACCTCCTCATCCTCCTTTTGCCTCAAACTTGGAAATTGCTTTTCTATATCCACTCGATGGTCATGTGGAAAGTATTTTTATAAGAAAAACTCTTTAAACTTCCTCCATTCCATATTTTATACTTCTTCATTTTCCTTTGTATTTTGAATCAATGACCACCATTGATCTGCATCTCCCATGAGGTGATAAACTACCATGAAAACTTTTTCCCTTTTGCTACTCCACAGAGCATGAAATATATTATCTAAAGAACTTATCAATTTATCAGATACAAATGGATTTGTAGTCCTATTAAATTTTGGTGTTTTTTGCCTCATGAAGTGATCTAACATTGATCCTCTATGTTGTGGATTAGGGTGCCCCGTACGGGTAAGGTTATTATTCATAACCTAAGTGAGTTGTCCCAGTATGGTTATAAGCTGATCAACACCAGTTTCATCAACAGATCCACTATAATTATCTTGAATAAGAGGGAAATCCTTACATGGATTACGTGCGTTGATACAGTTTCTATTCCTTCCACTAGGCACCATTTCTAAACAATGGCATACACTAGATTATTTTATGAATCGTAATACATAATTCAAACTTATAAAACTCTTAACATAAATTGAACAGTTTATAGATATAATCCATAATCATAAAAATATTTTCTTTGAAGAAGTATATACTCATAAACCCTTTATAATTTTTTTTAAATAAAATGATAATTATCCTAAGCATATCCCCCAGGAGTGTTGTAACCAAGAGTGAAGCAAGGCCCATTGTCATCCACCAGTACCCATTCGAGTCTAGATCAAAGCGACATTTTTAGGTTTTAGAACTAGGTACATCTATGCCAGATCCACCTCTGCCTACTCATATCTAGACAAGGATTTATTTCTTGGAAAACTCACAAAATCTCTACAATACCAAAATTCTAGGGTAAAGTGCTCTAATCAGAGTTTTTCTAAAACTAGCTTCCAAGGTTTGTAATAAACTTATTCTAATACCAAATGTAACACCTCAACCCTAGTTACCCATAGTTGGTGAATTATTCTATAACATTTTCATGATCACAAAAGATAAAGTCTCGAAAGACTTATTAGTTAAGTATCCTTGGAAATACTAGATACATTCATAAGTTTTACATTACATTATAAAATGAAAAATTACAACAACATAGTCTCCATAGGCTACACTCATATCCCTTATACTATCCCTGGAGGTCATTCATAATATAATTCTTCACATCCAAGGAAAAATAAAACATAGAAAGGGGTAAGCTCAAATGCTCAGTAAGGATAACAATATAGAAGAAACTTTCATAAATAAGCATAAACATTTAAGGAATTATAAGAATAAAACAAAAGCCTTCTAACTATAACTTCAGAATAATATGGAACAGATAAAATCAAATAATTACAATTAATTATTCACATGGATATTCTACTCATCGAATAATCACATGCAATATCAATATCCACTTTCATAATTATGGAATGCAAAATGACAGACTTCATAACCACATTCTCAAGGCCTTGTGCCAAGACTAAAAATAAGATTTTTCTAAGGCCTTGTTCCAAGACACTACCTTGTCTCATGAGACCTATCGATGAATCGTGGAGCTATTGTGGGCTCTACCCATTACTTACTAAGTCCAATTCATTCCTCATATGAAAATGTTTAAACATAAAATAAACATTCATATTAAAAATAGAAAATGAAATGTCAATACTTTATCAATAAACTATGAATGGTGTAAAAATAACACATCCATAGTAAAACATCTCACAAAAACTTCAATACAATGTGGAAGTTTTGTATAATAATAAATCAACTTCAAATAAGCTTAAAATCCATCAAAGGATGTTGACATAGACGAAATGAAATTTTTTTAGAGAAATATATATTTCTATTTTGAAATAATTTAAAAATCATATAATTATAAAAGAAAACATTTATTTTGAAAATATTATTATAATATTGTAAGTGAAGCTTTGATGATGTTATAACGGTGAAAAATAGTCTCACCCACCATATAAGTTAAAAAAATATATTCTTACCTTAATTTTGTCGAAAAGGTCATAAGGTACATTGTTTGGAAAACAATGTAAAGATTCATTTAAAACTATTTTATAAAATTTCAAAAAAGGGTATAAATGACTTTAAAACATAGTCTAGTTAATATTAAAAATGTTTTGGAATACATTTTTAAGAAACATGTATGTGGATGATAAAGAGGTCCCAGTAGATACTTACGTAAAAACAACCTCAGATAATAAAGATATTGTGAAATTAACCCTTACCTTTTACTTTTCCTTGGTTGAGGGTACATTAAACTCATGTAAAATAGTTAAATAATTGTTATTAAATTATAAAAGAACTATATACATAAATATTATATCATATATTATCTTCTAATATTGTTTGGTTAATGATATTTTAGTAGTATCATCATTTCGGGAGTTAACACATTCATTTTTCTTTATATGTTTTGTTACATAAGTAATGTTTGTTATGGATAGGATTTATCTTATTCATATTCAAAATTATATTAAGTTCTTTAAACATTATTTTTAATCATCAAATGAAAATTAGTCTTGAATGGATATGATGTGGAATGAATCTCATCGCATTAGTGGAGATGGTAATCCATACATACGCACGAGAGACCATATCATTATTTTGTTATTAAAATCATATATAATTTGATGGTATATCATATATATAGAATAATTATCATGTTATATTTATTATTTACATCATTTATAATCATTATTATACCCATCCAAATGATGAAGTATTTGAATAACAAACTACACCATGACGTGGAGACGGAAATCCGTACGTACGCACGTATGGTGACATTGTCATTTATAGGATTGATAGAATAATGAATATAGTTGTACCATTTTTATAATAACATAACAGTATATATAATATACTAGAGTTATTATTTTATAATGGAAAAAATAAAGAAGGAGGAAGTGGAATAAGAAAAGAACTTGAAAGATGTGATGAAATATTTACCTCCTCTTCAGGTTCTTCCTTTTGATTTGATCAAAATGGATACTTAGGTAGGTTTTCTGACTAAATGAAGGTATATAGGATGGAGGGAGGACAATTTATAGGATATTTTGGCAGGGTTTGGTGGAGCCAAATGGCTTTGAAGGTGTGAATTTGAGAGAAGGGGAAGTGCCCTTTTATAAGAGGGGTGAAGGGCTCCTTAAGAAAAGATTGAAATATTGTTTTATAATAAAATCATTTAAGGTTTCTAATGGATATAAAATGATTTATTTAAAGTCTAAGGTTGTTATGGGTCTAAAACCACACAACCAATAGGTTTTAGACATGTTTGTGTCACTATATTAACCTTATCTTTTAGATTTAACTCTTAGTTAAATAGTTTGACATTGACCATGTTTCTTTGTTTTTTAAATTATTTGGTTAATAAACATACTATAAACTTCTATGCGAACCTCAAGTGGTTAATTAATGACATATATAATATTATTTAATCCCTTTGGCCGAAACATAGATTTTTAGGAATAGAATATAAATTAATAATATAATATTTGTTTTAAAAACTCTTTTATGTCAATTTTGACACTATTTGGTATTTGGTTTTTGTTAAATTCATAACAACATTATTACTTCAAAAAAAATCATTTAATCAACTATAACATGTCATATTAACCTATAAAATTATTGTAATTTATTAAAAGTCTCAAATTAGATTTATTTGAATATTTATAATATCAATAATTTTAATCATTTATTAACAAGGTAATTACTGCATCATCATTGTGTCATAAATAAATTTAATTATTTAAAATATAAAAATTATAAATAAAATACCACTATGCAGGAAATATTTTTATTTTTATAATTAATATCTATAGTCTAATTTATCTTATGTATTACCATATATTAAAAATGGTTTAGTTATTAAACTTTGATTTTAACTCTTTTAACTCTATTAACTCTTCTTTAAATAAAACAATAATAAATAACCTAATCCAGTCCAAGTGGACCTAAAGGATCATATTTTATTACTAAGGTTGTTTTTGGTGGAATTACACTTATCCAATAGAATTAAGACAAGTGTTATGGTAATAATAATATCATTTTTATCCTTAATTACCCTATTTACTTTTAACCATGGTAAATAAAAGTAAAAAGTTACTATTCACCAAAAATTATTTTCATCTTATTGAACCAAATTTTACTTACTGATATCAACCGTGTATCTTATAGTTTTTAAATTCAACTCACAAAATTGGTAAAATTATGTTTTATGCAAATTTGCAAATGCTTCTAAAAGGTGGGTAAAAAGCGTTAAAATGTTAAATAAAATTTTATACGTCCAATTTTATTAAAAAATGGCTCCAATGAATTACATTGAACTTATATAGGTATTATATATATATATTTTTATTTGATATAAATTTAAATAAAATAAATAATTATTTAAATAAAGAGTCAATTTTAAATAATAACTTAGTGTTTTCACTATTCATCAAAAATTGAAAGTTTTCAGAAAAATACCAAAATTTACCCTAAACTAATTTTGATATTCATAATTTAAAAATGAAGTCCATTTTACCAAATTCAATACATAGAAGTTTCATTTATTATTTTAAAATTAATTGCTCTTGTCAAAACCAAAAAGCGGGTTTTAAAGAAAAGTAAAACCTATCAAAAGATTGACATGCATTTATGTCAAATTTAAATGTGAAATTACTTATAATGACCTAAATTGCATTAAATATTAAAAATATAATCTAATTATACTTTAAAACCCTTCAAATTCAAAATTTAACACAATAAATTATTTTGATTAAAAAGGTTGCTTTTAATGAAAACATAGTATTTTTCACTATTCATAAAAATATGAAAGTTATCAGAAAAGTACCAAAACTTTTTACAAACTAAATTTTTATGTCCCGATTCTAAAGAAGAATTTAATTTCATTAAATGAAATATATAAAAGTGTCAAATATTGGTTTTAAAAACAGGTTCGCCATTAAAAGACGGTAAAATTTCATTTTTTGAAAATTACTTCTTTTATCTGAAAAAATGAATTTGTTCTTATATTATATCTAATAAACACAAAATATTTTTTTTAAAATTATATAGAGTATATAATATTCAAATTACAGTTAATATTATTCATAAACACTTTTTGAACGGCTAGTTTGGTAAGTTGTGGTGCCCTCAAACTCGGTGTTGCATGTAGCATAAGCTATTGAATTACTTTAATTAGATAACATACTATAAAATCTTGGGGTGTTAAATTTAGGTCCTCTAAATTTGTAATTGTTCTTAGAAAATAAAATGTTAAAAATAGAAAAATACCTTTGTGAAAAACCCACATTGGAAATTATTTCAATAAATTTTTTTCTTAAAAAGAGGGAAAGGGAAATGAAAAAGACACCACCAAATTATGATCTTGATTAAGAGAACATTGGTATAAATTAGAGACACATAATTGGTGAAAAAATGTAAATATTTATAGGGAGTGATTTTGGTCATGAATCACATACAATTGTAAAATTGAGGGCCTCAAAGCCATCAATCTATGATGATTTAAAATATCATCACTTCAACAAAACATAAGGTTTTGGATAACACATTTTTGGTTTCAATATCCCTTCACTAAAGTTTAAGAATTAATTTCTTCATAGAATAATATATATATATATATATATATATATACTTGACAAGTATAGTTTCATCCTTCAACTAATTTCTACCAAAAACTCATCTTTAACTCCAAAAGATAATAGAACTCAAAAATATTCTATTTATCCTAATCGTATAAGGATCAAAATATTAAAATATACCATTTAAATGAAGAAAAATATTTTCTAATAACCAGGGACTTCATGTAGTCTCGTGGTAGGTAATAAAGCCTTGTCGCACTTTGGTTGTGGGTTCGATTCCTGCAGCTTTGTCCGACACGACAAGTTATCAACTGACTTG